>JAIUND010001112.1:0-42228 GCA_034699125.1 Gisinianus flammeolus
GATTATCCGGCCATTCTACAGATTGTCCGGCCATTCTATAGATCATCCGAATCTACACATAGACCCTAACATATATATATAATATATATGTACTATGTACTTTCTCTAGAGTTTCAATTCTCGATTTCCCGATTCTGAGTTCCAGATTGTATGTGGGCACACTTCACATAACATACAATCGGGTATAGAATATTATTGTGTGTGTATCTGTAGACGACAGAGTTTTTGCTGTTGTCCTACCCAGTTACGCGGTCATTTAACTACGTTCAGACTGCAGACTCAAACTCAGAAATAGAGAAGTATAGTATAGAGAAAGAGAGAGAGAGAGACTATGTCTATGTCTATTTTCTATTTCCGTGTAGTTCAATTCATGAGTATTAGAAAATAAGGAATTGTGTAAATTGTATGACATCTCTATAATAGTTGATAGTCCTTGTTCTACTTGTTCAATTTCTATCCCTTCTGTCTCTGTCTCCCTCCACTTGTTCTCGTTCTATAATCAAAAACACAAATATACAACACACACACACTCACTTTTCTCAATACGTGGAAATCTAAATAAAAAATAAAAAAACAAATGCCGAGAGAAATCAATGGAAGGTTGGGAAATGTTTTTTGAATGTTCCAATGAGAGGGAGAAGAGAGAGAATATGCGTCTATATGTAGATATAATATCCTACATATATATATGAATCCTATCCATATGCCATATAGGTATATATGCTCTATGAATTTAATCATGAGAATTCTGCTTTTTTGGCTTAGGTGGTTCGTTGGCTGTTTGGTTGGTTGGTTCCTATTTCCTATTCGTACTCTCTGGGTGATTCGGTGATCCGGTTTGTTCGGTGATTCGGTGGCGTTGTCATTGTCATTGTCGGTCCGTATACTTGTACCACTATTACATGTATAGTTAATATGGAATAGAAAGAGAGACAGAGAGAGAAGAAGGAACAGGAGAAGAGTGCAATCATAAAAGTTGTATCAATGTATATAGTTTCCATCCATGGAAAAGCCTTACACTCATTTTCAGTACTCACACACTATGATGTGTGTATATTATATTATCTGTACTCTTTCTCGGCTCTCTCGGTTTTTTTTTGAATATAGGTTGGTTGATTCTATTCTCCGAGATCTCTGTCCAATTTTACGGCATGTATGCAAAGGTTTTAGTTGATCATAATGAAATTCTACGTCCTATTACCTTTCCCCCGGTTACTTTTATATACATTTGGAAATTCTTATTAGAAAAAGAAAGAAAACCTGAGCGAGGTTTGAGTCAGTAAAGCCAAGAGTTATGTATGCAATAAACACATATCAACTGTACATGGTTACTAAGGGCATTGTACAATATCATTTAGTATATGTATACATTTAGTTTAAATTCTGATTAAACATCAAATTAGATATTTAACAGTGTTAACTATTGTAACTGTACTCCTGCAGTAGTGGTCGGTAGACTCCTCATCGTGAGTCAAAGATATTCTGGGAAATGCATATATATACATCTAACTTTTAAAACTGTAATAAAAGTGATACCGGTTTTGGTTCTTGCTTTGTTAAAGCATTTGGTTGATTTTTGGACTAGTGTGTGCTATACATATATTATTATATATATATATTTAGGTGATACTAAAGGGAAAGGATCGACATGATAAATAATTCGATTGTAATGACTGTGATATGAGCTTTTTTCCTTTTTCCTGTCGTGTTTTGGGAGTATTTCACATATAAAGCCCGTACAAAAATGTGGATAGGGATATAAAATGTTAAAATGTACACACATAGAAAAGTACAGCCATTCCCTTCCTTTAGTTAGACTTTAGTGTTTAGTATATATGTACACACTTGTACATTACATATACACATGGATATATGTATGTTGTTTCCCTAATGGTTTGCTGCAAAACTAGAGGAAAAAGGTACGGAGTAAGTAAAGTCGTGTGTATATGTAACTGTATAGCAGGCAGTATAGACAGACAGTAGGCAGAGGAAGTAATAGAGTGCAAGTGGAAGAGAGAGTATTATAGTTGGCGACCAAAAGACGACGGAGAGAGACGGAGGCAAAATAGTGGTACCATTGAACATTGAATTTCAGAGTGAAATTGTGTGAGCTACGAGATAGAGACAGAGCTATAATTCTTCCTGTTTTTTTTATTTCCATTCAACTTGAATAAATACTTTAACTTATATAACTTAAACGTACAAGGTTCCAGTTTAAAAATAAGAAATAAATATACAAATCATATAGTATTTCAATATCATTCATTCAAACATATATAGTTCAATAACGGAGTGTTCCTCAAAGAGCATACAGGTTGTATATAACATCAAAAATCTATTTTTAAAATAGTGGTTTGACCAGAGGCTTTTCTTCCTATATATTACAGGTCGTCGTGTCTGTGTGTGACGATTTGTGAATTGTGAAGTATTATATACACCCGATAAAATGTATCATTGGATTTGGTCAGGGTGAAACAGTTGACATTTTGAAAACCAGATATCAAGAAACAAGAAAAAATTCGTCTTTATTAATATTACATATTATATATATAGTTTTTTTTACATTACGTGATCATTTATTTAAACTAAATTATTAATATGGGATCTGCGTTCAGCACAAAAACAATCTACAGATTCATCGGAGCACTGGAAAGCGTAAGTTTCCAATTTAATTGACAATAATATGTCATAATATAACACAAGTTTACGCAACAATTACAAAACATATTTACAAATTACCAACAATCACCAAGCAAATAAACACACATGATGGAATAATACTACAAACATCATATATAGAAAACAGGCACTCGCACTCCTCAGCCTCACGTATAGTAGTCAAGTTCATATTTATTAAACTGACATTTGTCACGTCTAATTTTGACAAATCGTATATGTGTATGGTACATTAGTGTATGTATGTATGTATGTAAAGGGATGTATGTATAAATTATCAAAGCGTTGACTCCACACGGTCTCGTTATAATAATAATAATAATCGTATTTCATTGCATTCGAGAATAAGAACAGATGGAATTTCCAGGCTGTGGATATATAGTTCCCTACTATAACATGATTCATTTGATTTAATTGAATTTTAAATTCATTATTATAAATTATAATCGCTCGTTCCTCCTCATGGTTCACGAATGTATATTGTATTATGTATTCGGCATTTGATTATCTCTTTTTAATGTACATATTTATAGCCACTACAACTACTTTATGAATGATGTCTGTCATGCATGTTTTTTTTCTACGATTACTCGGTTGTTTATGTTTTATGTGTGTGTGTGTGTGTGTGAATGATGCGTTTCAAATACTGTTTTTGTGATACTATATGCTTGTTCAATGTATATGTATTTGTGAAACAGTACATGTAGTTAATAGTTTTAGTAGTGAGACTATAGAATATATGTAGGCACTATAGATTCTATATAGAATATTAATATTCTTTCGATACTCTATTGTTTTTTGTACATGCTAAAAAAAGATTTTGTTTTCCTACATGAGATTATTGTATGTGTCATCGCTTAAAACATATATAGTATGTGTGTGAAATGTGATATAGCAAAAGCATGGCCAGAGAAAAGGAAACTGCGTCTTTAATATAATTACATTCGGAAAATTGTAACTGTAAAGAAAATGTAAATGTCCTTCTCATTTTTATGTATACATGTGACATGTGTGTACTAGTATCTTTGTTTATTTTCTTTCTTTTATTTTTGTTTAGTAGAAATCTTTCCTGAGGTCACGTACGAGGAGATATATTAGGAATTCTCTAAAGATTTCAAATCATTAAAGCTATTATTACTCGTTTGGTTGTTCAGTCAATTCAGTTTCCTTGATGGCTTAGGTATATGTGTATAGTCAAATGTTTTTAATTAAAACAAACAAACGAAAGATTTAATACGACTGAAGAAAAATATTAATTTGGTCAACATCTCAATTTGAGCATTTTCCATATGAGTAAAAACAGAATGTAGAATATAGCTGTATAGCAAAATAAAATAAATTGACATCTTTCGTATGGAGAGAATGTCTATATAGTCGGGAAGTGTCACTCTTTATACAACATGGAACTCGAATAATTTTATAGTGGAAAAAAATATGAAATTCTTGTGACAGTTCTCCGAGTTTTGTCTCTAACTCTGGTTGTATTCTCAAAGTCTTTTAGTCCTAATAGAAGTTGATCGAGTGGGAAATTTTACCAACTGTCAAAAATGTTCCTAAATCCTCGAAGAAGCACAAGATATATAGATGTGAGATAGTGCTGGAGGAGACTAAAAAACTTTTACATCTTGATAATATCTTCAAAACGCTTCACATGTACATGTAGGCTACGTTTTGTCTTGAGGGATATACCTTTTATTAAAAATAATATTTTTTTTCTATACACTGTATACCAGAAACATATGACCGAAAGAAACGCTATAGAGTACAATGTCACACAACACTTTACCATAAAATATACTAAATACCCCTTTTAAAATTAATGTACTAGTAAATCGTCATGATATAAAAGTAAATTGGATTATGATTGATTTCCAATAATATATCATGAGAATAATGGGCTGTGCAATATCATTACATAATAGCTGTCTCATTTTGACATTTGACGATTCAACATTCAAAATAATGGACATGTCACTTCAATTATATTGTAATTAAGGAGCACACTATACGTCTGAGCCTGAGCATGATGTATGCATAATATTTATATAGTATGCACGCAGTAAATGAAAGAAATGACGGATTTAATCAAATAAGTATATATTAGTTGACATTTCAAAACAAATATTCTAATTGATTTTCACAGGTATTCGCCGTTGTCATCCTCAGCTTTTCTATCAAATGTCTTGTAATTTATGAAAATACCAAACCCATACCGGGAGAGGACGAAGAAGAAGATGAAAATTATGACCATAGGAAATACATTCAATGTAAGTATACATATATATATTTACAAACAATAGTATTTTTCTTACAATCATATACACACAAATTAATAAGTGTGTAACTTTGTGTGCATTTACAAATATGCGAATTCAATTTTGTTTTTATTGACAGATTCTGCTATAGTTGCGTGTGGTCAAAGCTTTATCCAAATATTGGCCGCAATATTACTGGCGACCAAATCAAGAGTAAGCTCCACACACACACACACATAATATAATTAAATATGTCGAAATTATAAACAAGTTGATGCTAAGAGTATACTTATTACTTATTAAACGTATACCAAGTGTGATGTTATACAGCATTGTGGGTATTGTATGATGATGTGTACATTGTGTACACAAACAATAACATTGTTTAGATTTTCACCGATGACTGATAGCACACATGTTTGAAACATTTAAATTTATACATATACCTTTTTTGTTCGTGTGAGATGCAATGAGGCTCGTAATAATGAACTACCTATGATGTACATGTATAAGGTACATGAGTTATGTTTATCGTGGAAAGAATCCTTTTTTTTCGTAGTTTTGTTTGCCAATGAATGAGATAAGGTTGACACTACACCAGTAATAATAGAGTTTATCTATGGAAATCGTAAATAATACATATGTATTAGGAATGGGAGGAAAGAGTGTGTCCACACAATATAATGAAAAAGTAATGTTGACATTTGTAGTTTGTACGACAAAAGCCTCATGATCTCTAGCATATAGTCTTGTCGTTTTGTAAATTAAAAGAGAGGGGAAATTGGTTAATATTTAGTCAATGTAGTTGGAATCATATAGGAAGCTAGAAAATTAAATGTGATTGTCTAGACTAATACCTATTCTGTGAATTATTGAATTTTGGAAAATTATTTACGCAAGAGTATCTACCTATTTAATTAGTTAATGTGTATATGTAATGGTTTTGCAGTTCAGTGAGGAAAGGAATGAAGATATTCATCCAGGAATTGTCCCGAAAATATGGGTATACCATTCCATCATTCAATTTTTACTCCAAATGCTCGTCTTCTTCACTCCCACGTTGTTCTACGAGACAGCAAAGGAACCGAATGAAATGAAGTTCACATTGAAAGAGGTATTTGATTTGATAATATTAAATTTGCTTCATTGTGTTTCACTCAGTCAACAAATACATGTTTTGGTTTTCGTGAGAGGATATAGAACTTATAAAATTAATATAAAATATTTAGAGATTCAATGTGGAATTAAAAAACTATTATTATGACATAGAATTATTAATTTAACTATGTGTTAAATTGGTTTTTTTTAAAAAAAGGTTTGGACATATACGCTGGTTAGTGCCACCTTCAAACCATTTTTCACTTGGGGTGTGGTGTCAAAAATAAAGGAGCCGAAGAATGACAACAGTTCTCCATTATTTGACGAAAAATCATTAGAAGATAAGGACTAAAAGTATGTATACATATGTATGTTACCACAAAACTTGTTTTTACCTCCTTTATAGACTTTTTGCATTTATAACAAAAAATAAATATCGTCTATACTTGTATAATATACCTCTACATAGCTGAACAAATAATTTATATATATATATATATATATATATAAAATATATGGGAAATAAACTATTTTCTACTACACACAGTTGAGCCATTATTTAGTAATATTAATTAGTTAATTGTTCATTCATTCGTATGCCTTCATTTGAAATTCGTAGTAATTGCCCCGTCTATCGATCTTTTTCTTTGCAATATTTTTTTTTTTGGTGCACTACGGAAATGAGCCGTGTTAATTATGAAGATAGCATGGATAGAATATTAATTTTTGTGTTCTGTCGTTTGTAAATTAAAAAGTTTTAAGCAATACAGTACAAACACGATAGAGACAATATGTGATGTGATAGTGTATATATAGTATATAGTCGAGTATGTCAAAAGTCAGTGTAAATATTTTACCATCATTATGTAGCACCTATAACTATATGTCAGACGAGCGTGTTTCGGAGGAGACCTTTTTTCCCTTTTGTGCGAAATGCCATATTCCGTTTTCTAAAACTAAAGACTATATAGCAATCCATCAAAGTACATCACTGCTCATTATTTATGCAGAAATAGGAATGTAATCAATTTATCGATAGAAAAAAACGTGTAAGAAAGTAAAGCTTTTCAGGGGCTGCTTATAGTACACAAATAGAAAATCAAATCGTTTAATAAGTGGATTACTAGTGGATTTTTTTCGGTTTCACACAGACAGAAACAGAAATCATCATTACAGTTCTTTCTTTCTCTCTCTCTCTCTCTCTCTCTCGTTACATTCATCGCTTGGATTCATAATTAATTCTACTTCATTGTACAATACCTATAATAACAATAATATTTTGGTTACTTATTGTAGAAATAATTGAAATCATTTTCATCCCTGTGGAACATTATTATTCGGTTTATTGGTTGTTGTATCCTTCCGAGGGGATTTTTTCAGTGGAATTGAGTTTGGCGTAGTCCGAGCATACAATTTGCTCAATCCAACAAGACGTTCGAGTTTGGATAGCTTGGGATGCTCGTCCTCCTCAAATTCCTTTAACACTTGTTCTAAAATTGGTTGAATCGCATACAGTTTATCTTGAGAAACAGTAGGGAATAAATGATGTAGCGGATGTTGTCCGAAAGAGCAGAGAGTTAAAATGGTGGACAATATCGATGTTTTATCATCCACTAGTTTATCTTTTGTGGCATCGAGTTGGCAAAGCCTAAAATATTGAATGTGTACAGTCAAATTTATTAGTTTCTTCTATTGTAAATATATATATGTTAGTAAGTACATAGTAAATACATAGGTACATGACATGTGTTCTCTTTATATAGATCTAAATAATTTACCCAAAGTCACAATCTTGGCGTGCTTCATCGCCATCATGGAATCTGAATAGAGACGACCACACAAAATTAAAAAATTGGGAGCAAATCATTATTTATACATTTAAACCCTACAGAAATGGACGGATCAAAGTTTATTCATATATTCAGTATAGGGAAATGTAAGCTTACGCGTCTGACGAATGATGTCCCGCAATCAAACCGACCACAATAAAGATGTAACAACATACAGCATGTACTAATAACCATGATTTGAAGCCAGACTGGAAAAATATACAAAAGCGTATTTTAAATATTGTAATTAAAACTATTATTTTCAACTTATTTCATCGTTTGAATTGAGACTGACGTGTGAAAAATAGACATAAATGACAGATGTATATGTACATATGTATAAAAAAATGTATGTGTGCGTTTTGCGGCTTACCCAAAAGGAAGGTGCTACATACGTAAATAACGCTATTTCTATAAATGGTAGAAAATTTTCTGGCCGTATTTTATATTTGCCAAGAATGAAAGTCTCGATAGTTCTCATAAAAAAGGACGGGAAAAATCCAGTAAAATAGGCTAAATGTCCATACAAATTGGATCCATATCTTTGCAACCAGTTCTTGGGTTTTAATGTCGGGAGGAATGGCAAAATGGGCTCAGCAATTGTGATTTCCATATCCTGCAAAACATAGCAGATACATTCAATGCGTATACAACACAATTCATTAATACTACTCGGAACAACTCATCATGCACACATATAAATTTCATATTTATATGAAAACAAGTTGCAAACTACAAGAAAAATATATTTTATTAACGGGTAGGGTATCAAAGTAAGAATGAATAAAAAAATAGGAACTCACGAGTAGACTATTTGTATAGCAATGGTGACTCAGAGAGTGTGACACTTGCCATTCATAAGATGATTGCAAACTCAAATCGAAATAGTATTTCCTCCAATTGGATCGAATATGAAAGAAATTGTGGGCACAAGTAATTGTCATATCCAGTAGAACTCCTGCGACAGTTAAAATGACTATGGATTCCAATCTCACCCCGATTAGAGCAAAAAGGAAAAACAATATTGCCAGTGTATCTTGAATATAAATGGCTTTCCATGTCGGCTCCGTCCCCACTTTCTATATATATTTATCAAAAAAATAATACATATTTATTTCATAAATTTGAATTGGAGTCGAACTGTGTCCAACTGACGATTTCAATTCTATTCCATTCTATAATTATCATGTAGTAAAATTTTAATAACAAAATTGAAAATGTTTGTTTTATAATATCGATGTAGTATGGATTACTCTAGACTCTGGTAATTAAATCCGTACAAATTCCGTTGAAATTAGGGAAATCCGAATTTCGCTAATTTCAATTCTCTCCCTTGTACCTACGACTTATCTCTCAGGTGATTTCACATGATATCCCTCCATTATCTCTGCTATACAGTGAATATATATAGAGTTGTTTTTCAATTCCCTTGAGCGTACTTCTAACTTGAGTATACACTTGGTGACTTGGTATATACATACTACAGATTTACATTTAGACTCGATAATAATAATTAACTTGAAGATTTTATTGTGCTCACCTTCAGTACTGGTTCAATCCGTCGCTTGAGAGTTTTGTAGAATCCATTTTCATGGAAAGTATAAGGAGAATTTCGGGGAGTTGTAATAGGCTTCACGAAATATTTTTGAAGAATTTGCTCAACACTATGCACATTAATTACATGAGAAGCCTCAAACGCTGAAAATATGTAAAAAAAAGAAGCAATTTAGGTAATATGTAGTGGAATATTAATACACGCTCATTCCTCATACCAATTTCATTGTGCACAAAAACAACCACATTAACAAACATAGTATAGCAATTATTTTCAGTAACTGTCTCTTTCCGATAGTAAATATTTTCGATCAACACAAACCTTCGGTTATATCCGTCCCTCGTGTCAATTCAATCCAGGAACTTCCACCGGGATGTTTAGGAATAAAACTTTCCAAATCATACAACTTATCATGTACTCTCCACAAATTCTTGTCAATACCATCATCTTTCCTCTTCACTATAAAAAAAATTCCAGACACAGTTGCCAATGAATAACTTTTGATGTCATCTAATTTTGTACATGCATTAAATATATTATGAACGAAGGAAAACCATAGGGCATTTTAATTTTTTTATATGTATAGATATATAGTAGATATTAGATATATATACGTATATAATCTCACATTCGAGCCATTCAAAAGCATGAAGAAATGGTTTATCCCTAGTTCCACTGTATTTGTTTAATCCGGGCATGCTGGATTTGTAAATTGGTTTACTGTCATTATCTGACCCGGTCATTGTGATATTTCAATGATAATTCACAATTAAACCATGTATCACTTCACTCCATTATGCACAACAACAACACTGCGGAGATTTTCGGTTTCGCTATATATTCCTTATGAATTTCACAACCACACAAACTAAAATCCAACTCTGATTCCGTATTTCCTATATGTATTGAAGAAACTCCAGGGAAATGATTTATAATAATTTACAGTTTTACTATAAAGTGAGGAATATGAATGTGTTTGGGTCTAATGACAAAACGGAATTGTACTCACTGACTTGAAGTATTAGTGTTATACAATACAAAGTCAAGTACCCTGCCAAATGAACATTAATATCTAACAATTCAATAGTTGTATAACTCTTGGAGGATCATATGTACAGGTAAATGTTGTTGTGGTGTGGAATGGTGATGATGATGATAGTTGTAATCAGACTAACAATAAGTTGTACACAGTTACACACATGCAAGTTCACTTCAAGGTTTTGACTTGTTGATATGCTCAGTGCTCTTGAAGGTTGTATGTACTTGTCTATACTCATTGCTACGTCCACAATAGTTTTTTGCTGCAATAATACTATAAATTCTACGTTACATAATAGTATATTATTATATATATATATATATACCTGTTTAGTTTAGTTTCTTCCAACAACAATTGCAATTCAAAAGCAATCGGAAGAGTAGCCGCTTAGTTAGCCAAAGACTTTATAGTAGTGAATATTGTTGCCATTCCCACTTTTTGTTTCCCCTTTTTCTCATGGGCAAATCCATACAGATTTGAAAGTAGACAAAACGCATTGCCCATTTTAATAAATAAGAGTGATCGAGTGGCAAACTATCACAGCTTAGCAGAAAAATGATAAGTGCACAGTCAAAGGTTAGATTATGAAGAAAATGAATCATCATATATTTAATACATGATTAAATAATTCAAATGCAATCAATTTCGCATTTAAGACTGCATTGATCAATTTGATTCCATACCAGAAAAACTAAAAATAAAAGATTCTGGGATAAAGTCCTCAAGATTTCTCATCCGTGTGATTTTGAATCACTGATTCATCATTTGACATCAACTGTGCTAAAGCATTCACAGACTATTTTTTTAGAATTTTCTATTCAACAAAAACGGTGGGATTTAAATATCTGTACATGTGAAGTTCCCATTATTGTGAAGTCATTAGAGATTTGAAAATTCAAAATCCATGGCCCATGGGAAATGGCATTTATTTGAAATTTAACTGCCTTGGGCAGTTTTTATTTATTTCGATTGCAAACAAGATTGGGAAGGGAAAGGGAAAAAAATATTATATATACACGGAAATAAATAAACAAGGCTGGATCTTTTCAAATAAATCTCAATATCGTACCGTGAAACTGTAAATAATATCTATATGTATGTACTTACATTATCTTTGAACAAACACTGAAAATGTCCAGATTTTTCTAGTTATTTGATAGTTATTTGAGCAGTATTCAAACAGAGATTTCCAAGTTTATTAAAACAAATGTGATATTTTGTTTATTTTTTGCTTCTCTTGATAAATATATATATTTAAGTAGATATGGAATAATAGGAAAAGTGTTTAAGTTTACAGTTGTTTTTTATTGGATCTGGGATGAGGAAGGGGTTCAGTTCTTGCCAATTGTTTGTGCATCCCGAGAAACAATTCCAATTGTGATACAGGTGTAAATTCCTCTCCAAATTCTTTCAATGTTTCCTCGTACACATCTTTTAAATGGTCCAGCTTACTGTGACACACAGTTGGGAACAAATGGTGGAGCTACAAGTTTAAAATAATGTAACGATATTTATTCCCAATTAAAACTTCTGAATTCTGTAGGAAACTATACACAATTTGATGATACGAATCGTTGACATGAAACTCATGTTGCATACCGAATGGTTGCCAAAAGTCGTGAGAATTACAAACAGCGTTTGATGTATATCTATATAAAATCAAACAAAAACAAGACAATTTCCACAACAATTTCCAAAATCTCCGACACAACTTAAAATAAATGATTGTGTAAATGTAAATCGTTAACAATTTGCAAATTGTCACTGTATACCATCAGATCGATCACGTATGGCATCCAGCTGGACGAGCCCAAAATCATTTTCTTCACGACATTCATCCCCATCGTGGAAACAAGATGGATGATGATGTGCACTTCCCCCTTTAATATATACAATACATACAAATACGCATAAAAAGTTAAATTTTAATGTTATCCCCCATTAAATTCTCTGTGTTTGTATAGAGGTATATAATTACTAATTAGGCATTTGAAACGTACCGACAGCAACCAACATGAACCAATACGACGAAACGGTGTGAATGAAAAGCCAGGACAAAAATCCCTTCTGTGAAAAACATTTGACAAATTAACAAGTTGAAATTATAGTCCGTGTTCTAAAATGTTTGGTTATTATGATTTCTCGGAAGGTTTATTTCATTAATTACGGAAGCAGTTGGTGCAAGGAGCATCCATGCGACGAGTTGAGTGAAGACAATCAAATTTTCTTTTCGTAGACGTTGGTGTCCATCGAGAATAGCTCGAAATCGCTTGAAAAGATCCACATAGAAACTGACACAGTAGAAAACGTGAGCGTAAATCCCGGCACCAAATCGTTTCAACTTACTTTTATCCTTAGGCAAAAATTCCAAAAGAGGCTCCTTGATTTTTTTTTGACACAAATAGAAATAGATAAGAATTCATCATTTCTCATTACAGTTCTAAAGAACTCTTGATCTCGTTACATATACATTGCTTGGATTTATATATAATTCATTGTACTTGATTGGAGATTTCAATGTCCATTATTGTATTGGTGTAGAGATGATGACTAATTGCATGTGAGATTTGATACTCGATTGATGAGAGAAGCGAGAAGTCATAATAATATTTTCGCCAGTTATCGCGCATATGGAAGAAATTGTGTGCTCCAATAATGGTCATGGCCAAATTCACACCGGCTAAAATCTGTAAAACTGTCGAATCCAATAGGACACCAAAAAATGAGAGTAAAATGAAAGCGGCTGCCAGACCATCTTGCATCAGTCGAATCTTTAACGTTGAATTTGTTCCCACTTTCTATACATTTCAAAAAGAAAACAGAACCAGAATAATTTCACGTGTCTCTTTATTTCTAGAGTCCATTTTCAACCACCACATCCATCAATATGTATTTAGTAGTACAGAGTAGCTACTTAAGTACCTGGAGTATTGGTTCAACTTTCCGTTTCAATGTAAGATAAAATCCATCTTTTTTGAATGTGTAAGGTGAATTTCGGGGGAAATCCGCATCTCGTACATAATACTTGGCAAGAGTTTCCTCCACTTTTCCCACATGAACCACATGAGAAGCTTCAAATGCCTCGGTTATGTCTGTCCCCTAAATACAGATATATATACGTACAGTTCCAATTTTCTTTTGAACTTCAACATTATTGAATTAATATTCACATTATTTAGAAAAAAATACCTGAGTAAGTGAAATCCAGTCAGACCCACCAGGATGTTTCTTAATAAAATGTTGTAAATCGTATAATTTGTCGTGTACTCTCCACAAATCCCCGATTCCATCATCTTGTCTTTTCCCTAAAATATAAATCACACGACAGAAATATTTATGAAAATTGTTTTGAGCAAAACGTTAATTGTATATAGTAAATATCTATTGTAGAATATGTAGAATATGTAGAATAGGTAAAAATACCTTCCAGCCATTGAAACGAAGTCTTAAATGGGAGGTCTCGTAATGCCGGGTATTTGGTAATACCAGGGAACGACGAAGGATGTTTCGGTGACAAACCTTCTGAACTTTTATGGGGACCCATAATTACCAAATGGAGCAGTTATACTACTTGCCCAACTCTGCCTCCTTCACACACAGAGAAAATCCAACTAAAATTTATTTAGTCTTAGGACTTTCTTGAGGGATTCTTGATAATGATTATAATCTACAGATATATTTTATAGAAGTTGTACAGTATCATTTACGTCGATGGACATCACTATAATTATAGTCAGCACATTCAAACTCCTTCATTTTGTTTGTTCTTTGTAAAGGACATGTACATATTTTCACGCCATAAAAAAACAGTATATATATACTGTTTATATAGAAACTTATAGCAAGACAGAGAAAAACGTAAATAGTTAATAGGTTTTGTCATTATAGAAATATTATGATAACAAAATATATAAAACTCTTTTTATCTCAAACGGCGTATGTACATATACAAAATGTATATATGCATATGCTCATAATGATTTTTCGTATAATTAACAGCTACGATGTCATTCTAATTATTCTTAATCTTATTCTGTGTGTGTGGTGTTTGACTTGAAAGCTACACATTAAATGTACTTATAGTTTTGACTTGTGAAAGGTCAGAAAATCTGAGTTTAAGTCTTAACTCGTATTCGTGTCTGTATACTGCATGTGCTGTCAATAATATTGAGTTTGATTCTGTGATTCTGTGATTACTCGCCACAGTTACGGAGACTCGACTGAAAACCTCCAGAAGTTCAAGGACAAGGATAAAATGAGGACAGATACAACAAAAAAAAAAAACAGATTTTAATGCATCTGAAATCTGTCTCAAGCAAATATGAAACATCTTCGATTTGCAGATTATGTAAAGTTATCGTTGCGAAATTTCACTACCTACTTATATATGTAAATGAATATTGCGATGTTTGCCAAATGACAGTTGCCATAAACGTTGGATATATAGCGATGAATCTAATTTAACTAGAATAAAATGACATTATCGCTCAACTGCTCTTTTTTGAACTAATGGCGTTGGAAATGCTTGAGCGTTGGAACTGATTTTAAATTTGAATTAGCTTAAATTCAAAGGATGGGAAATGAAAACACGATGTTAATGTTTTATTTTTGCTTGGACACCAGAGAAGCATCCGAGTGTTAATTTGTGTGTATGTGTGTGTTTGTTTGATGTTTGATAGATCTGAATTCTAAGTCTGTGGTTGGAAATCTTAAGTTGAGATTAAGCTGTGGAAAAGATCGATAGAGACAAATTAGGAGATCTAATTCTCATCATCGATCAACACAATAATTGGTTCGTTGGATTTATCATCATTGGAAGCACATGAAAATGCTAGAAGTTTACGACCGTGTTCCTTTCCTTTTCACTTGGAAATATTTTGTAAATATATATACGATAGTTAGTCATGTGGGAGAGTGAAAGCCTTTTCTCTCTCTCTCTCTCTTTCTCTCTCTCTTTCTCTCACTCTTTCTCTTTCTTTCTCTGTCCAAATTCCAAATCCAAGTTCTACACACGTTGTCTTGAATTTTCACTTTATTATATACAGCAGATTTGCATTTATAACTATATATATTGTACTTGTTGGAAACCTTTTAATCGATTTTGTAATGTTTTGGATAGGACCACGTGTGTGAGAAGAGACAAAATAAATCCATTAAATTTGCAGCTGTCAAATATATACTCGTAGAGTTTTAGGGAAGTTGGACTTTCTCTTTCTCTCTAACTCGTGAAATATCCATACATTTTTTTAAACGAAATCCCTGTGCAGATTTCCCTTGTACGCTACAATAATTTCGTTCATAGGTAGTCGCCCGTTGACGGGAGTTTACTGACAGGATATTTTCTCCTTTCGTACAAACTTTCATCCTCTGAATCTAATCGCAAAAGTATATAGTTAATAGGTAGTCAAGCTTCAAGCATATAACACAATATTTTTATGCTGCGAATTCAGTTTTATTTCCGATACAAGAACATAGTCAAAACTTTCACTTTCAAATCCTTCTCATTTTATTTCATTATTCCTTAGTACATATTTACTATTTTTTATTGGATATTGCCAAGTTTTAATTTAATACCATTTCAATGCAAAATGAGAGTTTTGTTTGTATTTGTTTTGATGATTTGAAGATATCAAAATCAAAAGCAAGTCAATATACAAAATAAAGTTGCATTACAACTACGAATTGAGATATAGACTAAAATAATGTACATGCAGAGTTTAAAATAATAGAAATGCATAAGAACGTTCACTTATGAAAGTAGTAGGATTATAGTATTAAGAAGAGGGAAATGTGTGTGTGCTTTTATTCTTTTTTAGCCTGTATTTTTCGAGTATTTGTTCTGGCACATTGCTTCAAGTTTCCGAGATACAGTTCGAATTGAGACATGGCCGGAAACGACTCTTTGTATTCTTTCAAAGTTTCCTCGTATACTTCCTCTATGTGTTTCAATTTTGAGTGACAGATTGTGGGGAAAAGATGGTGGAGCTGAAAAGACAATAATAATAATTCCATACATATATTTATTCATATTGTTCATTCATATAAACTATGTAAGTTCTTTAAAAAGAAAATGAATTTATTGGCATCTTTAGATATTTGAAAACCGTTGATGCTAAAAAACTTACGGAATGATTTCCAAATGTAATTAGAATGACCAACAAATTATATCCAAATGCTCCCTTTCTGTCTCGAACAGCGTCCAGTTGACAAAGTCTGAGAAATATATATATATTATGTGTACACAGGGAAAGTTTGAGTATTTTCCTCCAATAATATCATTTAGACTATTTAGACTATTACTACGAATTATATAAACTGTTTACCCAAAATCTGGATCGGGCCTCGCTTCATCTCCGTCATGGAATCTATATGTATGGATTTCATAATGATTGAAAATTGAAATCATCAAAGATCAAAGATCAATGGAGAAGAATTAATTCTCTTTATTTGCTCACAAATCTGGATGATGATGAGCCGCGTTCAAACCGATCAGAAGGAAAAACCAGGAAGACGCCGTATGAATTGTGAACCAAGCACGAACTCCGTACTGAAAAATGTAACCAATATGTACACACACACACACACACTGAGATTCCCATATTCTTTTAGTTATCATATAAAATTTAGAGAAAAAATTCTATGTATTAAATTACCAGAACTGTTGGAGACAAACTGATAAAGAAAGCCAATTGAGCCAAATTTAGCAAGTTTTCCCGTCTGAATTCTTGTTCCCCTTTCAGGATTTTCTTCCATCGAACAAAAAATGAGACGAAAAACATGATGGCGTACACCAAATGGGAGTAGACGACAGGGAAAAACCGTTGAAAAGTGCTTTTTGGCCGGTTTGGTAAAAATTCAAACAGTGGTTCAAACATGCTAATTTCCGCATCCCTGTGTCCGTTCAAAAATAGCATGAATCCGAATTACATATTATTATGTATACCATCTGTATTTTGACCACAATTCAAAACACACTGGTTGGACATGTCTATTATTGTCTATATATGTAAGTACATCTTACATGATTGTATTTGGGTACAGATGATGACTCAAGCTGTGAGAAATTCTCCATTCCCGACTCGACAATAACGACAAATCCCAATAATATGTTCTCCAATTTTGTTTGAGATGAAAGAAATTATGAGAGGCAATCACTCCGCTTGTGAGAAGTAAACCGCTAGCTATTTGAAGAAGTGTACTTTGAATTAAAATTGAGGTGGTCGCAAGGAGAAAGCCAGCCAATATTAAACCGTCTTGCATCATACAAATTTCAGTGGTTGGCCCCGTACCTACTTTCTATACAAATTAAATGATATTTATTTATACACACGCAATTAATTTCAGAGTAGATATAATGTCATCGTGTATTTCATATTCAAAGACAAACTGCGGACTTGCTTTAATGATGGGCTCCACTTTCCGCTTCAACGTACGAAAAAATCCATCATCTTTGAAAGAATATGGAGACAAACGTGGAGTAGTTGCTTCTTTTACATAATATTTGGCCAGGGTGTCTTCAACCAATTTCACGTTCATAATATGACTCGTCTCAAAAGCTTCCGTTATGTCCGTTCCGCGTGTCAATTCAAGCCACTCTGAACCACCTGGAATTACACACGGAATTATACACATATGAAAATAAGGCTAAAAATCGTGACTCGAGTGTCGTTTGTGAAAACATAAAACATTACCTGGATGACTGGAAATGAAGCTTTCCAAATCGTACAATTTGTCGTGAACTCTCCAGTGTTTTCCTATATCATCGTCAATTCTTTTCGCTTCAATCCAGTCGAGTGCGTTGCCCAGTTTTTCATCTTTTTTTAAATTAAAAATACCAAAAACAAAATAATTATCAATGGTATAATAATACAGTTCATTGTGTGTGAAAATTAATGATGACAGAGAAAGCAAACCTCTATTTGTTGGGTACTTCCAGATATTTGGGAAGCTCGATGGCTTTGTTCCTTTGTTGGGGGCCATTTTGCTTTTTTTTCTTTAGCCGCTCAGCAGCTAACTTACGATTTACTCGGCTATAGTTTACTATGGAAAGAACAAAAAACGAATGAAGATCTATATTTTATAAATGTCAAACGTTCACTTGGAATTTGCAATAACAAACTATTTCGTGAGCGATGTTGAACTAACTTATGTATAGTTACTTATGTAATATCTACCAGTATTGAGGTATTTGGCTCAAATTGAAATGATTTGAGTATATTTGTATATTGATAGTTGATCGACTGTGGATTCGATGTAATTTTTTATGAATTCTGAATGTGAATGTATAGGTATGTAAATAAATGAGGATAAAATATCCTTGAGCTGTTGTATAACTTGGATTCGGAGTTGAAATGTGTTTGCAAAGCTAATAAACAGAAAACTAATCCAATTCCTATAATGTATGGATATTCGCCCCGAGTTATACTGAAAATATATTAATAACAGATATTAAAAGTTGTTGTATAATTCTCTCTCCTTTTACCTTCTATGTACATACAGTTCTACAGTCGATATACAAGTTCCAAATATTGATACAAAATCATATATCTTACTAAACACATTAAACACATCATTCGGCTACAGTCATAAAAACTTTAAGCCTATACAGATCCAGTCTATCGAAATGTATCAAATACAAGTAATAATGAATCAATTGATATAGTTTCTTATCGTCGAGGATTATTTTAGTAACATTGCAGGGGTTAAATCAAGGATTCAAACTGTGAGACATAATGTAAATCCATCCGTCCTCTTTCCATGTCTTTGAACTCTCTTTTCATATATACATACATGATCTCGACTCTTGTTATCAATCTTGTTTTCATGAAAATGTTTTACTTCGTTACTCTACTGGTATACATTGTTATGTATCTTAATTTGTGAGTTCCCTTTACACTTTACATTATGCTATCTGTAATTCACATTCCTCTACAATGTAGTCTAAATAGATGACAAAAATAACGACCTAATGAAATTTAATGCTGATTTGAGTTGAGGTGTCAGCAGTTGTACCAAAATGGAAACGTATATACGATCATTATTGTTAGTGAAACAAAGTTATTAACTTGTGTAAACAAAGCGATTTAGTAAAAAAAGTACTGTGGTTTTTTCTTGCAGTATTGTTTAATTTTACCACAACACATAAGCGGGTTTTTGCACACCTTTTTAAATGAAGATTACCCACATTTATAATTTTAACTACTGTTTTGACTTTGACAATTACTATATATTTTGGATCGGGCGATAAGTAATCCATTTGCGTTATGATGTTATTCGTACTTACACAGTCTCACCTTATCCCAAATTCTAATATGTCTTATCGTTAGTCTAATTCTAATAGTATAATGTAATGAAACTGAATTAGTATAGACAGACCTTGAAATCGGGAATCACTTTTACACAAATTCACACACACAAAATAAAATGAAAAATGAATATTTTCTGCTGGATGTTCCCCTTTTTATTGTCACAAAGTAACTATTAATTATACTGAGACTGGCTTTTTTGCGACGTAAATTTATATGATGAGCTTTGAGAGAAGTGTGGGGAGAAGGTCATACAGGGAGAGATTTAACTTAATTGGCGATTGAAATTTTAGTCACGCATCATGAGAATGAGAACACTGAAATTACATTTAAGAAAAATGAATGTATTCATTCCAGTTCCAAATCCGATAATGAAAGGGAAGTTCATATATACATAATACTCGTAATACATATTATGTAATATAGTTAATATAGTTAATGTCTCATGCATATTCATATTTAATATTTAGTTCGACTTAGGCCTTAGGGTTTAATGTGTGTAGTGTTTGTACACGCATTCATTGTAAATATTTTGACGCTGTCAATGTATACAGAATACAGATACAGAAATATATAGGTAATGCTTTATTGACGCATAGAAAACCTATAGGGAAATCTTTTTTTGTTTAAATTCTTTGATCCCTTTTTCTGTGTTTACGCACAAAGTTAAAATTCAAAGCACCGTCAGAAGTATTCAGAAGTCAGGTAGAGTACTTGAAAATGTTTCATTTACAATTGACCAACTTGACTGACCACTTTCAAAGAGCGGAAACTTTCATTTCCAATTTTATTTGAAGGATTTTAGTTTCTTCATATTTGATTTTCTATACTAAAAAGTATAAAATATGACTGTTGAACGGAATACGAATAGTCATGCTACACTGGAGTCAAGTCAAAAATACACTGAAAAGGTAACAAAGAAATACAATTTTTCGACACTAGCTTTTATGTTAGATTGTGTAGGTGTAAATAATTCCAAAAATGTTTTTCATAAAGTGTGTACTGTCTGAGCTGGTCTAACATCATCCAACTTCTAACATCATCCTGTCCGACCAGCTTTGGACGTCTTTTACATACAAATGACTTCCATATGTACGTAACGTATGTAAACGACGCCCAAAGCTGCTGGTCGGAGGGGATAATGTATGATGTTAGACCAGCTCAGACAGTAAGTACTACTACTACGATCTCGATAGAAGCACTGGCAAATTACTCGTTACTGAATAAAAAACTGTATACTGATTTTGAATATACACACACAGGAGCTGCACAGACAATTTTCGCCAAATCTTTGGAATCCTAAAAAGAACAAATTTGATATAGTGGCGGATCACATACGAATTTCCTCGGAGGGTAAAAATAATGTCATTCTCTGTTTTTCCTTGTAATGAACAGCTAATTACTAATATTAATTGATTCGATAACTGAAACTAATTTGTACTAATTGCTAATTTCTTTAGGTACTGAGAAGGCTCGTCGTGATTTGCCATGCCATTTGCACAATGTTTACGGGGGAAAACCAGCACAAAAATTTGATATTTACAGCACGGACTTGCATGCAACTGCAAGAACATTTGTCTGGGTAAGTAGTATAAAGTACACATTGATATATACTTAATTTCCATAATGATTCTTAATATTTTTTCGAATTTTATATATACTTGTTTGGTGTTTTCTTCTCTGATTTCCGAATATATATTTTGAAGATACATGGGGGTGGTTGGCAGTTTGGCTCCAAAGACTTGTCTGGATTTTTCGCATCGACACTCCGAAGGTGGGGATTGAGAATGGCTGTTTTAGGTTACACATTGGGACCTGATGGAAGTGTCACCGAAATGTTTGAAGAATTGAAAGCCGGTTTGAGAGCAATAATGAAATTGTACCCGGATTCCGAAATGATTGTTTCCGGACACAGTGCAGGCGGGCAACTTGTTTCAAGTATTCTTCATGACACCTCCTTTGACAATTGTCATCAGATAAAGAAGATTGTACTATTTTCCGGAGTTTATGATCTGAGACAATTTGTACTGACCATATTCAATAACAAAGCAAAAATTACACGGTAAGTTAAGTGGTATTTATATTAAAATTTCGCTTCCACCTTCATCTTATTCATGCAGCATTCTACATGTGCGCAATCAAATATCGTACTCATTATTGTGTATGCACATCACACGACTGTATTTAACTTGTACAAATTGTTTTTACAGGGACGAATCCATCAGATTCAGCTCAATTCTTCAATCACAAACAAATCCAGAGTTAAAAGCTCACAAAGTTCAAGTCCTCATCATAATTGGGAAATTGGAGCCAAGTGAATTTATAGAGCAAGCCATACAGTATCAGAAACATTTAACATCACTTGGAATTTCTAGTCAGTACTGGATGTCGGAATATGATGATCATTTTTCTATTATAGAGCATTTATTGGAAAACTCATCACCCATTTCTCGTCGTCTTGAAAAGTTTCTTGGAGCATCCAATGCAATTAAATTACCGAGTCGTTTATAATTTATTAGTATGTATTTATAAACATAATATTATGATATTAATTTCTTATATTCTATGAACTTGTGATCCTTATCAATACCTGAATCAAAGGCATTTATTCAATATAACTAAGTATACTCGATCGATAAGAAAACAATGCTTTAATTTTAATTATAGCCATGCTTCGTGCTCTTCGCAGCCAAGTTTTCATTGTTCAATAAAAATATTAGAAATTTTTTAATTAATCAAGTTGCCATTTTAAATTATTTTAGAAATTCATATTTTGTATTTTATTTAAAAAACATTGTGCCTAATTCCATTTTTTTCCATCAGAGATTCTCATTGCGCCCCAGCGCAAAGCCAAGGATTCCCGCACCGCGCTCAAATTAAAGTATAATATTTGGCTTTCGAGAATTTTCGAAGTTTGTCGTTTCAGAATTAATTTTTTTTATCAAACTGAATTTGAGTTTTAATCTTATCTATATGAATATAAAATACAAGTGTAACATACTCCTATTGTATAGACATGTCTTTCGAAGACAGTGGTAGTAGAAATACAAAGCTGAGTGGACAATTTAGCAAATGGTCATGGTGGCCGTCAATTTTCTCACAGAAGAAAAAAGATGAAAACTCGAAACTCTATAATGTGGTTCGGAAGCCTTTAAAAGCAAAGAAAGAGCCTTCGTTTATTGCCAGACTAGGGAAACTACGAGGAAATAATATTTCCACAGGATCCTGGATAAAAAATTTGATTTCTACGAGAAGTGATGTAATTGAATAGACAATAATATAATAAAACAACAACAATTTAGTATTAGAAAAATGTATTCAACGGTTAAATACTTTTTTTTTTTCTTTTTATTGATTTTACAGACATTTCGACTACAAGAAAAGGAAGAGTACAAACAATTAGTAGAGCGTATGAGTAATGAGACACGACCCTCCAGTCCATTCGTAAACATGAGGTAAACAAGTCGATAAAAAGAATAATCATGAACAAATAAATATTTTTAAAAAACATTACAATTAACAGGTCTTGTGCAACAAATGTTTTTTGTTTTCTATTTACTCATATAGATACGAGACAAGTATCAGGGATTTATCTTCATCTTTCCAACCACAAACTCATTTGCAGCGTAGCAAGTTACCCATATCAGAGTTGTGCAGGATCAAAAACAATTGGGACAAAGAAACACCCTCCTCATTTAGATGGAGGTCATCATCGACATTACCAATTACATCCACACCAATACGCTCAGAGATTTCTGCCGAACCCCGATTATACAGCTCGCCAGCTGCAGCTCCTCACTCCTCGTTTTTCCCATCGCCTGCCGGATCCTTCTCACTATCGAAGAAACCAGTGGAAACTGTTGACCTCACTCTGCCAGAAGAAGAAGAAAAATGTTCAACTCCATTCATCCAGCAAGTAAAATCCCCACCATCATTATCATGTGCATCATCAAGAAGAAATTCCATCAATCCGGCCAAGTTCGATCGTATAGAAGAGCGTATCAGACTCGTCATAGATAAAAGCTTTGGGCCCAAAGAAGAAGTGACGGAAATAACAATAATTGATAATGAAGAGGATGAGACGACTTCGGCTCCCGTTGGACGAAGAGATAAAAGAACGGTTGACAATGACATTCAAATCCTTTCGGAATCCATATTAAATAAACCTCCAATAAATTCATTGGCTTTGGACTTTAATCATTTCCCATGTACGCAACAAAAGTGGCTACAGAATAGGTAAGAAAATCTTCGGTTTTTATTTTATTTATAACAATGTCTTTGCACATCTACGCAAACTACAATGGTATAATCATCTGTTTGTCTTATGAATTTAGCTCAAGTTCTTACGCTGAATCTCGGAAGGAAAAAAATGACCTTATTATACTGCACCAGACCACGTTGGATATCCTTCGGAAAGAGTCGACTATAGATAAGGACCTGAATGACTTGGTGCGCCGAAATTTGCAGCTCACTGATATTATAGTTCTTGAACCTGAAGAAATTCAACTTCCCGAAATTACAGATGATATGTACAGAATCATTGAGAGAGCGGTAATTATTGCTAAATTTATTATAGTTGAAAGAAAATATTTAAAATGCTCGGGTGAATAATATACACGATGGTCTAGATAATTTGCCCGTAGTATTGGTTGTAATTTTCTGTAAAATAATACATTTTTTATTTCTTTGTGTTGCAATTGTAGAGATATGGTTATAACCAAAAGGAAGTGTTGAAGACAACTCCTGCAAATATTGAAATTGTTCGGGGGGATATTAAATCATTAGCTCCAACAGAATGGTTGAATGATAATGTAAGAACACGTGCAAAGACTTGTAGTTATAATGATAACGCTATCCAAGAATATACAAAATTTAATTAAAACTAATACCCTATGCGATTTGTAATTTCTACAGGTTATCAACTCGTACTTAGACATGATAGCTTTACGAAGCAAAAATAATAAAAAATATCCGTCCGTCTATGTCTTTACGACATTTTTTTACCCTAAGTTCGTCAACGAAGGCTACTCCAACATGTTGAAGCGTTGGACAAGAAAAGTTGATATTTTTTCTTTCGACCTTCTCATTTTTCCGATTCATTTGGGCGTACATTGGTGTTTGTCCTGTGCAGATTTGAGAAATAACACAGTTAAATATTATGATTCACTGGGTGGGAAGAATCACAAATGTCCAAAGGTAACATGGATTTGATACTTTTACTTCTTACGATATAAATATTAAATATTTATTAATAAAAGTTACTTAAATTGCAGTTGCAAGTTGAGATTGAACATGCAGGGTTTTGAAATAATGTGTATATTTTACTATGTAGGCGTTGTTGGACTATCTGAGCAAAGAACATAATGAGAGAAAGAAATCTCCATTAAATGAAAATCAATGGAAGACTGAAATTGTCGAGGTAGGCTATACAATAATAAATTTTCTCTTGTGGTTTTATGCCTATGTAAATTTAGTAAATAAATAATATATTTTTTTGCAACCCATATTTAATTAGCAACTGAATTTTAATTACAGAATATACCTCAGCAGCAAAACGGGAGTGACTGTGGAATGTTCGCGTGTAAATTTGCAGAATATTTGTCCAGAGACGCCGAGCTTAAGTTTAAACAAGAACATATGAATTATTATAGAGAACGAATGATTTATGAGATAGTCACTCAAGAATTATTATTTCCTTGAAATATGAATCATCGAACTGGCTTTACTTTAACACGAAATGGTTATTTTTGTGTAAGTGTGTCTTCCTTACGCATAATAATAATATCATTGTCTATTTATTTGGAATATTGTTTTTTCCAAATTAAAAATGTCTCAACTTTTTCCAAGATCGTTCTCAGGGCATTCAGTATTTTTTTAATCATGATGCAGAAAGTTACCTAAAATAATAATTGAATTGTGTATTCTATATTTTGATCTTCTTATCTCTTGATGAAAATTCTTTTCATACAATTTAATTAAACAGTGTATAAAATGTAATTTCTTTATAAAGATCACACCTTTTCTTGAAATGACTTGATTTGTAATGATTAAACATTTCAAATTTAAATACTACTCCGTAATTAAATATAGAATAAAAATTGGTAGCGTAAAGTTAAATCAGTAACATTATTATATACCTAATTTCTAATTTCAATTTTGTATGCAAACTGTATATTATTTTCTTTTTTCATTGACATTCGTTGTGCATATTTCAAGGAATTCCAGTGAGAAATGGTCAATTTCATAGTGAATCCAATGAATGCATTTTTCTGAATAAATTAATATACTACACAGGAGTTTAGAAGACAATTTATGTGCCTATTTGTGGTAAAGTTTCCAACTAGAGAAATACTTTCCACATTAATTTCGCCTGCGTGTGTATATGGTTTCCACTTCCACATTACGGCAGTATACTATTTGTACATGAAATGAATTGAGAATTTTCTCTAGCTGTACATTTTATTCTAAATTCTAATACATGTATATACAAAGGGTGGAAAAGTTATTTAATTTTGTTTGCTGAGGATTGTCGTACGTTAGTCGATAGTTAGTTGATTGTAGTATATACGTAAGTCAGTAGTTAAAGTAGTTCGTGAGTTGTCTATAGTGAAAACTTGGACTCGAGTCTCGAGTCAAGTCAAGAGTCGGAAAGACGTATTATGCATATTGTAGATGTATGTATAGTATAGGTTATGCATAATAATAAATATAGAGATCCCGTTTGGAAATACGTATACATACGTACATGTACATATAGTGAAGGAGAGACTGAAAAACCCAAGAAGAGTATAGTTAGCAGGCGCCGTGAAGAGGAAGACGAAAGAGCGAAGAGAGGGGACGAGACGAGAGAATTTAACATAACATGATTTCAAGAGAATCCTAATATTCTCTCTCTCTCTCTATTCCGTTGAGTTAAACTAGTGTGTAATCATTACACTGTAATGTGTGTATATATGTGGTTTTGTGTGTACAATATATACCTATAGTCAAGGTTAGATTTCATTTCATACAGCTCGCTCACATTCTATTCACATTCTACTTCCAGTCTTCCAGTTCAATATAACCAGACAACTTGATTTCCTATATACAACAAAAACTCTGTCGTCTGTTGTCTCTAATTTCATTTCTTCTTCTTTTTTTAATTATTATTATATATTCCTCTTCAACAATAACGTAATATAATACATTATATTGTTCTCAATCCTAAATTACTACCAAACACACACACACTGTACAATTACAATAAAACGGTACACACACGCTACTATAAATCTAAACATCTTCGACGACTATATACTTTGATTAATTCTGTTTTTCATAATAATAATAATAATAATTATTAATTATATATTGTTGTCATCTTTGAAGAAAAACCAGTTTCCTGTTCTTCTAATTCAGTTACTATCTCTTAATATAGTTACTTGTACAACCCCGTGAAATTCCGTATATCGTTATATTGTGCCGGTTCGCATTTTTCGGATTCTACTATATACAAAAAAAATTGAACATATATCTGAAGAAAAAGAAATATAAAAGGAAAGATGACAGGTAAGACAAAAAAATCATCACTAACATATTTCCTATAGAAATTATTCAAATTATTTACTGTTGAGTATGCACATAACTGGCAAATATTCACATGCTGAGTATATATATCCAATTTTCACTATACATATCTGTACATTAAGATTCAAGATGTACGTACTACGTATGTATAGTGTTAGTATTTATTCAAAGTTCAAACTATGATCCAATTTAAATATTTTCTGGAACATCATTTCGTGGGTGTTCTATCGATTTTTGTCCTTTCATCATCTCATCATTCCATATATGTATATGTCCCTCACATTTGCTCTTTCTCTCTCATGTACTCTGGCTAGGTATTGGGTATATAGAGTATGTTTAAGAATGTGGGTATATTTCCGAGAAAAATGATAGAAAAAATTGATGGAAAAGCCGGCTGCCGGCTTACTTACATACATATTCATTCATATAGCGCGTCGAGTATGTATCTTGTTTTCACTGGGGTTTCTTAGTGAATATTGTACAATATTAAAGACTGGGAGGACACGCGGTAATGTGTAATGTCATTTCTTTTTTATGAAATACACACATGCCCTTAATACGTATTGTACAACGACAAATCTTTAGTATCGATCTGGTTTTTTCTTTCTCTATACACATTTTTTTTCGTTTACATTTTTTTTTACACCTGCTAGGAAAATAACTTTCTGAAAGTCTGAATGTTTATCACGTGAAGTGCGAGTGACTGAAATTATTTCAAATTGAGTCAATTTAAAAGAAATGAAACGGGTGTAATTCTATACGTTTCCCCTTGTATGTAGATTGTAGATTTGTAGATATAGGTAAATCGGAAAGCATGCATGGAGAATTAAAAAAACATCAAGTTTGTTATGAATTGAAGTGAAAAATGTGTATTATTTTGTCGAGATTGAGTGTTTATAATTAGACTCTTGAGAGAGAGAGAATCTATGTAATTTTTGTCCCCCCTGAGAGACTTCGTACAAAAGTTATCTTATGTGTGTATTCGAGTTTAGATTTTTTTTTTTGAAGATCTTACTCTCTTTTCCATTTAAAATCCAAAAGAAAAATCCTCTCTCTATACTCTCCCACACCACTTCTCCCAATTTCCTTCTCGTCTGTCTAATTTTAGAAACTCCATTGAATTTTTATCCGTTCCCCATATACATAATAGCTGTATACTGTATAGACATAGACCTATGGGATTCTTTCTGCGTAGTTTGTGCCGATAGAAAGAAAGGATAGGACATTGCATTTCAGTGTAAAGGAAGAAACCTTTTGAAAAATTGACTACATGAAAGTAACAACATGAAATCATTTCATTGAAAGAGTATAGGAGAAAAGAAGAGAGAAAGGGGTGCCAAAAATTGTGACATGATCCAAATAATTAAATGGTCATACCTGCTCTGAATATAAATAATATTATAGGAAAAAAATTCCATTTGGCAATACTCTCGTTAGCGAGAACGTCATTCAATGGATCCAATCCCGAATCATTATTATCATCATCTCCATTAATGCCTTTCCGGAAATTGTTAAATCACAAGAGTAGAACATTATTTTTAAAAAATCCCCAGAGTACATAATGTGCTGTCCGTAATATACAAGAAAATAAATATTACAAATGTGAATACGTGTCAGTATATTAGACGAGGCTGGGGAAACAGAATGGTAAGGATTCCATAAAAATTCATACACATTATAGATTGCAGATTAGAAGAACGTCTGGCACTCGCAAATATCAACATATATTTTACAACTTGAAATCTGACAACCGTCAAGCATAATAGGTAATACATTATATTGTACTAAGTATATAAAAGTGCTTGCGTTCAAAAATCATCAAATCTTTTGTTATTATTTCCAAGAAAGCTGTGTAAACGGTTGCAATGCAATTGTAAAAGGATTTTATTGTATTATTATTATTACTATTATTGTCACCATTTGTTAAAACAATTGAAGCATCAAATTATTAGTATATCAACAAGGAATCCCAAGGAGAGACGTCCATCAGTATATCTTTTAAACTTAAAACTGCTTATAGTTTTTGAAGGGCAGGAGAGTCATCATCACCACGCGTATGATATTTCCATAAAATGAAAGACTAAAAGATTATATATATACATGAAACCTTTTCAGCTTTAAAATCTGATATAATAATCAAACGAACCAGAATATTCTAGCGGTCCATGTAATTCGAATTCGACTGACATAATACACAGTTAAGTATATCTCTTACTCCTCACATTTAGTATATAGAGTTATCATGTGTCATCAGTTTATTTTTATTATTTTGTTAGCAGCTTTTAAACATTATTGTAAAATGTACCTCAAGCTACATGTGTGTAACATGATAAAAACACACAATCAAGTATATGTGCATTCACTGTCTGAAATAAGATTATGATCACAAGAAACATGACACAAAATTATATATAAAAAAATATTTTGAATTTTGTTTTGACTGGAATATCTGGAATATACTGCAATAAAACAGCTTGTGGCATTTTCATTTTTCTGTCATGTATTTATCCTCAGAGTTCACTCTTGTCACAATTAGTATATTAATTATTATATTATTGTCATTTGCATTTGATTTACCATTCATAAAATGTGGTCTTTATCGTGGTTTATTTCTCCAAAGCCAAAGGGTAGTATGTATTATGTATGTGTGTGTCTGTAGAGGTGCGGGTTGATTTTTTTTAGCAAATGTTTCCGAGTTGGCGATGTTTTATATGTAGTTAGTTAGTATGTGAGAAATAGAGGTTCACTGCTCACACAGCATTTTTATATGGTTCGCCAAAAAAGATTCGTATTGGATGTTGACACAACAGTAACACACACAATCCCAGATTCCCAAATCCAAATCTGAATGTTCCATAAAAGTTTTAATTTATTTTCTGAGGATAAGGGAAAAGCCTTCTGTTTTTCTCTCGCTGTCTCTCTTTGTCTCTTTAACAAAGCACAGATGCAAAGCAGGATTGTAATCTCTATTGGCAGTCGAGCCGAGTCGCTAGTTAATTTCTGTACACATGCACGTATACATCGTACATACATAAAGTCATTTTACAATATTACACACATTACATACATATTTAATTACTCTTAACCGTATGTCTTGTATCAAGAAACGCTTTTCTCATTTTCCAAATGGGAAATGTGTATGATAGTACAATTTCATTATTATTATTATTATTATTATTGGTATACTATACGTATACAGTCAGGGAAACTTGTAAAAGATGAATGTACTACAGAATACAGAGTATATCAGTATATAGAAGCAGGGAGACTGGAACGTATTTTTCATTCTTTGATACTTTATTTTCTTCACATGTGTACACTGTATTTTAAATTTTAACTAAGTCGACAGAGTCCATTAAGGTTTTTATAGGATTCATCTACATAGACAAAAACTGCAAGCTTTTCTCATGCATATATAGAAATGTGTATTGTATATATTTTGTAAAGCTGCAACATTTTTGGCAATTCTCCTTCGTCGTCCCGATATAAATACCTCTCTCTCTCTCTCTCTCTCTGGCATCCCAGTACTTACATACATATCTGTACATGCATGCAAAATATATTGTTATTACATAATGTGATGAGAAAATAACTCCGTTTCAATTATGTATACACACACATCTCTGACTACAATGTACAATGCAAATTTGTGTCTTTTGACAAAGTTAAAAATCCCCCAATGACCTCGTTGAAGTGAACTAAAAAAAACTATGTATAACATAATAATCTCTATATAGTCTATATGCATAAAGATTGGCGAGTTTCCTAAACAAATTACAAAAAAATATATAAAAAAATCATACAGTCAAATACATGGATTATTTATTGTATGTAGAAACAGAAACGTTCTACTAGAAAGACAAACACGTACGACATAAGTACATACCATACGAATTTTATTTTAACTCTATTTACTTTCACTGTGTGTGTGTGTACATAGTGGATTTTAATATTATTATTGTAGTGTTATTCTTACATATATGCAACACGTAGTTGAGAATTACGAGGGTGGGTGCAATGATGAATGGCACCAGAGAGAGAGAGAGAGAAAAAGAAAGAGTTTCTGGATTTTATTTATTGCCAGCTAATTGTGGATATCTAAATACTAAATACATATATACTTATTGAGTATTGCGATTGCAATATGTGTACACACAGGTTGACTCTAATTGCGTTTCATTTTATGCATCTTCCCATGTCTTATTCAGAAATTAAGTCAACTGAACACATGTGCATATGTCGTGGTCGTTTGCCTATTTGAAGTGCAGTTGAATGAATGAAATGTTAATGTAATGTGAATGGATCGCTCTTGCAGTTAGCGGCCACAGTATCTTATGTACATTATATATTCAATGAGAGAACTCACCTGGACTCTGGAATCATTCCAATGGAATGTTTAGTAATGATAAAGTTGGATATCTGTGAGGATAATTAAAATACATAGTAATGTAATAAGGGCAATGTGTTAAATCTTAAATGTGGGTGAAGGGCTGAGAATACAGCATATTATTATGTAAGATTTTTTCTGTGGATGGGAGAGACAGACCGAGGGATAAAAAAAGTAATAATTGCATGTAGTCTAGTTATTATAAGATTCTTTTTTTCTTGCTCCTGTGGACTATATACTTTGAAGTTAGTAAAAGTAGAGTTGAAATTCAATAGTTATTTCATGGTGACGGGCGAGAGAAGCGAAGTGTATACACTATAAGTAGTACTTATTAAGTACATACTTCTATTTCTATTTCTCGAGCATATAGAATACACAGATATCATCGTCAACATCATTTGATCCCACCAATGCAATGCAATTCTAAAATAAAGCTTGTAGGCGACATTCACAATGGTCGTGGGCATTGTACATTGTAGATTTGGAGAGTGAGACTATTTAACATGATGATATTTTCTTTTTATATATGTAAAATGTAAATGAGTTGTATTGAAGAGACATGGGATGTGTGTGTCTCATCTAAATAGTCGCTGTGTATTTCGTATCTTTATGTTCCAGTCAAAAGACCTTCAAATCAAGATTTTGTACAAACTGCTTGTATTATATTTCAACCCAAGATTCAAGTCATTTCTTTTTATCTTACAATTAGTTCTACACTCTCCTCTTCTGTAAACCATCCAAACTTTAAATGTATATACTCATGTATGAAAGAACCATTTTCAGAGTTAGAAATATAAAATTTCGAATTCGAAACGTTTTGTTCATTTTCCAAGTAATTTGTGTACTCCAACCACATGATTTGATTTAGCTAACCAGCAGTATAGTTACACAGATATATTATATAGATAAATACACAAAAATATCCTCATGTTATTTATGTTGTAGAGGGACTCAATTCAGGTTTCGTTTTATTATTATTAAGTAACACGGTTTTTTGCCGTGTCCTCCTCGTATGATGGGTAAAAGTGGTGACGTGGTCAGAGTTTTTGACTTATTAATCAGTACATATACTTGTACTATTCTTTATAGGTATTTTCATTTTGTCATTTGTCTTTTCACTGGATTAAATCATGAGGAAGGCTGATGCTCTTACTTTTTTTTCTGAGTGCCTTTAACTCAGCTCTCGCTCTCCCATAATACAAAAATATTTTGAAATATTTACGATCAAAAATAATCCTGTATTTGTATATATGACATGAAGGTTTTACTCATTGTCAGTGAGTGGGGAACGAGTTGAGAGAGTTGTATATCTGTAGTTGTGTTGAGGATTCAGATAAGATAGAAGATGAATGAGTTGATAATTGAAATTATCATAAACACATAGAATATATATAAACTTATTGTGTGTGTATACATATGCAATATGCAGTGAACTACAGAACGAAATGAACGGCTTGACTCTGTTGTTCTACCAAAATACCCACAACTTTAAACTTAATTCTCGCATATAGCCAATCGTAAGTATATATGACGAATTCCTCAAGCGAGAAAAATTAGGAATTTGTCAGCAGTCATTGACAAAACAGATAAGAGAAAATCCGAAGGAATATTTCTTTTGCATGTACAAATATGTACATATATGGATAGGCCAAAAAAGCGAATGATGAAACTTAATAATTATATCTGTAGTTTTACTTTTACCTCAAAATGTATGTGAAATATACACATCGACATCTCGCCAGTGTAAAACAAAATGAAATTTTAACATTTTTATATGAATGTTCTTTAAATTGAAAGCTGATTCTGATTGTGTAATTATATGTACAGTGTGAAATTGTGTGTATATACTCTAGTGAAATTGTTACATATTGGATTGGCATTGAAAATTGAAAGCTAAACTTTTGGATTTGAAATATGTAAATTTGTATTCTTTTGTACGTGTACAGACGGAAAAGCATGGGTGACTCTGGCGACCAACGACTCATATGCATTGGGTGCAGTTGTTCTGGCCAATTCCCTCAAGAGAGTCAGTACGAGAGGGAAACTCGTTGTTATGATCACCCCTGGAGTCTCATCACCAATGAGGTTCGTATTTCCATTTCCATGGTTCATTAGTTCATATGCATATGGTTTTGACTGTGTTAATTCAAAATCACTTTTATCTCTTGAAGATTACTGGAGCTCCTAATAATAAGTTAATGAAATAAGCAAATGAACTAACTATATGAATAAATGAATAGAGATTTTACTATGTTTATTAATGAAGGTCTTTTCCTTTTATATAATGAATGCACACATGGACAATTTACATGTGAATTGAATGCTTGTCTTTGTATATATCGTACATATATGCATATTGTAATTTTTGTTGAGTGTAGAGAGGTTTTGACGACGACGTTTGACGTGGTGACTGAGGTCAATGTTCTTGACTCGGAGGACGCAGCCAATTTGGCTCTCTTGACACGACCAGAATTGGGAATAACCTTCACAAAACTTCATTGTTGGCGACTAACTCAATATGAAAAATGTGTGTTTTTGGACGCGGACACCCTGGTAAGTCATCGTTCTTGTTTCCATATCATCTGACTTTGTATGGCCATTCCATATATATATTAAAATATGTACTTGCACATAAGCATTGCTGTATCTGTATAAACGTGTAGATTGTAGATGATTCAGCCACACACGTTACACCGACTTAAAAATTTATACATGCAGAATTTCGTTGTTTTTTTATATACATGTACATGTTTGAGAGAGAATGAGGAGCATTTCAATTACGGATCCCGTCTTTATTTTTATGAATGTATTTTGTTTAAATAATCCCTTATTTAATTGCAAGACATAAGATTTGAAAACTGTAACTGTGTAATATACATATCGTATTTAAAATGATAGTGTATAGATTTATGTCCAGCAGGCGAGGCTGGACGGCCTTGAGTCAATTTTATTGAAATTGGTTGTATGCGAAAACTCGTTAGGATTTTTTCTTGTTACAAATAAGTAGTACGTAATTTATTTTTGGTTCTTCTTTTAATTGAGACGCAGAATATTTAAAACATATATAACTATTCAAATTCAGAGGAGAGCGATACAGCTGAAATGTAAGGAACAGTTATTATCATTAGAATATAGTCTTCACTATACATAATATATGCTATAGGGAAATTCGTCAGGCATTTTTTTTTTGCAATTACCCTTCGTTCAACTTGAGACGAAAAACGCAGGTGGTGGTGAAAATACATGTATGCAAGTGTATATAGAGGCTAAAATAAATGAATAGGTAATACAAAACGTCCTTGTGTGTTGCACTTGTGAATCTCATTATTTACTCTGATTGTGAGTATAGTTATTGCAATTTACGGGTTTCCTTTTTTTAACTTTTCACTCCTCCGACGCCTTAAGAGACGAGACTGCAAAAACTAATCGTAATTACATATGTATAGTTTTAGTTTTATAATCAGTGTGAGATTGGAGATGTTTATGACACACGGGGATAGAAAAATGATGATAAAGATGAAGAATGTTGTTGTTGTGCGGCATGGTAATTAAATATGATTTAATATAATATATTATATGATTCTGTGATCGAAACAGGTACTTCAAAATTGCGATGAATTATTCAATCGAGAGGAATTCTCAGCCGCTCCCGACTCTGGTTGGCCAGATTGTTTCAATTCGGGTGTTTTTGTCTTCCAACCCAATTTGGATACTTATGAGAAATTACTTACATTTGCTGTGGAACAAGGCTCTTTTGATGGTATATTTTTTTAAATTTTAAGGCTTTTTTTTTTTTGTTGAATTTGTCATTTTGTTTTTAAAGAATCACCACATGCGTACATTTTATTCAGCAGTAGTTCGTTTCTCGGCGAGTTTTTGACTATATATGTATAAAATTGAATGAAAACGTAGATAAAGTGTTTGGATGTGTAATGTGACGTATATTTTTACATGTTTTAGGTGGAGATCAAGGTTTATTGAATTTATACTTTAGTGACTGGTCCACTACTGATATTGGAAGGCATCTTCCATTCATTTATAATATGGTTGCATCTGCTACATACTCTTATTTGCCTGCATATCGTGTGTAAGTTTCCCCACATCGTCTACACTCTACATCTACGGATAATGCTTTTTAGGTTATCAAATAATAACAATCTTGAATTGCTTAATGGGGACTGATTTTTTTTCTTCCTACATTTCTTCCATTTCATATACAGATTTGGTCAAAACGTAAAGATTGCCCATTTCATTGGACCTTCAAAACCGTGGTTACAATATTTTGACAGTTCCACTGGATTAGTTCGACCGGAACCGGGTCAAGAACATTTACAAGTAAAAACATATAAGAAAATTTATTCAACAATGAAACGTGACTGCTGGAAATGAAAAGTCAATGACTCAAAAATTCACTGATTAATCTTTTGAATTTTTTTTTGCACTCTTTTAATAGGAGCTTCTTCAAGCATGGTGGGATATCTTCCGAAAGGATGTTCATCCCAAATTGACACCAGAAATGGTAAGGACAAATGAATTTGGTGCCGTATAAGTATTTCCGAATCTGGAAATTAAAACAAATATATATACACACATATACTTACAAAATTTATCTTCATACAAATACTATCTATAAAAACTAACTCATATTTTTTCAAGATAATAATTTAATTTTTAATTTTTTAATATTTTCGGACTTTTCTTTTTTAAATTTCGGATTTTTCTTCGTTTGAACTTGAACTGAACCTTTAAAAAAACTTGACCTTGACATATAAACCTATCAAAACATTTTGTTGTTACTTTTTTTTATATATGACTACTATTTTTTTACATTCTTTTTTTTTGTGCTGTTTGATGATTTTTTTGGATGTGTTGGAATTTGTTGTTATTGCAATTTTGGATTGGTACGGGGTGACAGGGGGAATTGGCCACGGAGGTGGAGCAGGTACAATCCATGTCTTATGCCCACTTATTCACAGCACCACCACTGCACAATCCTCACCATTATGATTCTTCCCCAGACTATCCTTACTCCTCATTTGATTTGGGCTATTCTCCGGCGGTCAATCTAGATCAGTTAAATGTTGCCATCCAACGATACCCACCCCGCAATGTTCAGTTACAAATGCAACAGGAAAAGCTACAAAGAGAGCTCCAAGAACATCTACAGCACTCCTTTCCCAATTTTGACAATACCTATCAAAATATTACTAATAATGATGATGGTCATAGTCACCAACACCAACCCGCTCAAAGTAGTCCAAATAATGATAATAATAATAGTAGTAGTAATAGTAATATTAGTAAAACTTTTCCCAATCAGTACAATGAATCTGCTCAAGCTAGTAATTATAATTATAATAAAATGGAGAGTCCATCGACTTTCAATCCTCCCCAATCAGCTCATCACGTATTTGCTCAATCACAAGAAAATAGTTCAAATCAAACTCCTTCGACCTGGACCACCACCTTGACCTTGACCTATGACCACAACCAATCTAGTCCTTCTCCTCCTTGTAATAATAATAGTAATTCTGAAGTCCCACTGGCACCCACTGGTACAACTCTGGCAAGTTGTGAAAGCCTTGACACAGCTACATGTGACAATCCCAATAGTAGTAACACTGTAAGTTTTCTTTTTGGGGGTTTAAAAAAAAATGGGGAACAAAAAAAAAAAAATATGCTTTTCAAACAAAAAATAATGTAAAAATATGTTTTTCACGAAGCGTCCCAGAAAAAAAATGTGCTTCCGCGTGTGTTCTACGTAACGTATACACGTTTATACATATATATTATATTTAAAAAATATTCATTTCCGGGGAGGGGAAATTGTTCTCAGCATGTTTTACACACAAATTTTCTTCTCTGTATATACAGTTTACTCTTTCTTCTTTAAAAAAAGAAAAATCAAATTCTGTCCAATTTCCAATTTGTCTATTGTCTAGCACAGCGATGGCGAACCTGTTTACCCAACCGAGCCAGTATACATGAATATTATTATATAAATTTTGACCAAAGTCACGGGCCATTTATTTTTTTTTAACAAAAAAGGGGTTGCCTTTTTTTCACCTTTTTTGTTCGTTTTTTTTAGTGTAAGTTTCAAAAAAGTTTGTTTTTATCTAGTATAACTTTGAAAACATTATTTTTCAGATAGTAAAGGACTGCACATTCAAAGCTGAATTATATAGGGAAATGTAGTGGCGAGCGAAGCGAGTAAAGAATTTTGAAAAGTTGATCACTTTTTTGGCAATTTTGAAGCCTTCTTTACAACAATATTTCAAGTTCAGCTTTGAATTTGAGTTTTGAACATTTGTATCTAACGGCTTTCATTTTTTCCTACATGTAATTTGAAAAAGTCAACGGGCCAGGTCAAACAGAGTCCCGGGCCACAAGTGGCCGCGGGCCATGGGTTCGCCATCACTGGCTATCACAATCTTTCCAGAGATTTTCACAACCGCGGGTGACGTGTACACACAATACATTGGTTTATTTTCATTTGTTGGCTTCTTCTTCTTTTGGTTGCTGCAATTAAAATACACAAAAACATTTGTTTGTCTTAAATTTATTCTGTCCCCTTATATTTTCTCTTCATCCTGTTATCAATCTATAATTTCTCTACACAATTTACAACACACTGTGCTTTTATTATTCCATACACTTGCTTTGCACGCTAGTCTCTCCACTACTCCACCAATTTCAATAGTTAAATTTTCAATAGTTTGGTCTGAGCATGGCATTCAGATATTCACTTTTCTAAATTTCTAATAAATTTTCCATGTAAACTTTATATATTCATGAGTATCTATATACATATAGTTTGTATATCGTAGTTGTATATACAATAATAAGTTTTCAATTAAACTCTTATATATATAAAAGTGTGAGGAGATCAATGTCTTTATTATTAAATATTGTAAGAACCTTATAGTAATTGAAAGGTGGATTTTTAATATGTCTCTGTATACTATATGAATAATTTATACAGAAAGGGTTGGCAGGAGCTTATGCCAAAATGTCTTTTGAGGGCTCCAAGTCCGGCGAGCAGATTCAATTTGAAGATGCCATGAGGAAAAATGCTTGGGAGCAAGGAAGAATGGATTATTTGGGCAAAGACTCTTTCGATAATATTTTGAAGAAAATCCAAGCTTCTCTGGCTCAAGCTAGTAAGTTAAATTGTCTATGAATACGTTTTTACTAGCAATAAGTTTTTACGTTGAGAATGAATGAGTATAGAAAAAGTCAATTATTTAACTGATTAATTGTTGTTTTTGCTCTTTTAAGCTTTAGATTCAAATAAGCCTCGTGCTAAATCACCTTCACCCACGAAGACGGATCTGAAACCTCGCAGTAAATCCCCATCACCCGTGAAAACAGAACCCGCAAGTGTTTCCTCTCCAGCTGCTCAAGTAGCCCAAGTTGCGGCCTCGCCACCAGCAGTTATTGACTCTACTGACTCTGTCTCTACTCCAGCTCCAGTCGTGGAAAAGCCAGTCGTTGTGACAGCAGCTCCAGTAGCTACTTCTCCTGAGTCTGTACCAGAGCCAGCAGTAGTCGTTTTGGCCAAGTCCACTCCTTTGGTCCCTTTGGTCACCAAGTCTGCTGTGCAAAAACAAGAATCTGTACCCCCAACTGAATCTCAAGTGCCACCAAAAACTTCTCCAGTAGTAGTTGAACCCATCGTCGTCGTCGCTCCTGTTGTCGTTCCCCCTCCACAACAACAACAACAACAAAAACAACAACAACAACAGAAAAAACAGAAGACTCCACCGCCAGTGGTGGAAACGAAACCAGTACCAGTACCCGAACCGAAAGTGACTCAACAGAAAGTGACTCAACCTCAAGTAGAAGTTGCGCCCACTCCAACTCCAGCTCCAGTCGTGAAAGTTCCAGCAGGCCAAAAAAAGAAGTCCAAGTCACCATCCCCACCCAAAAAATCTGCAGATGATTTGGAAGAAGAACGTTTGGCACTTGAGAGGAGACAGGTGATTGAAAAGAAATTGGCCGAGCAGAAATTAGTAGCTGAACAGAAATTAGAAGAAGAGAAAGCCGCCGCAGCTGCCAAAGTAGTACCACAGCAACAACAACAACAACAGCCACCACAGCAACTACCACAGGCTCCTCCAAGAGGAAAAGGAAAAGGTAAAAAGTAAAACAAAAAGTAATACCGCCTGGAAATTTTGCCTTATCTCTCCGTATACCACTTACATTATTATTATTATTATTATCATATAAATATTTACCTTATTATTATAAATTATATACAATATAAGCTATCAACTATATACTATATATATTTGTTGGGGAAAAAGTTCGAGTCAAAAACCAAAAACCAAAAAAGAAAAAAAACGTAAAAAAAAAGAGAATCTATATATCTTATATATAATACGATGAGACAATCCATGACAATATTAACTCAAATCCAGTGACACTTAGAAATATACATTTATGTGTAGCAAAAGTAATGATATACGTCATTATCATTTATCACGATTAATATTCTAGTTATATATAGTCGAGTTGAGCTTAAATGAGTTAATAACCGCAAAAGAATAAGAATTACTAGCAGTCTTATCAACGTGTGTTTTTTTCCTTTTTTTCTGTTTTTTTTCCCGCATGCTTTGCTAACCAAATGATTGAAAAAATGGCTACCACACCTATACTTCTTCTTGTTCTTGTACTTCTTCCTACTCCCCCTAATGCTGTGTCCTGGTCTGGTTATACGGTGTGCGATTCCTCCTGACAAAAAAAACGTATTTGCTGATGGTCCCTGTTGACACAACTGCTTCATGTCTATATATAATTAATAATTATAATAAAAATATTTGTATTTATATTATCCCACTACTTCTCTCTCATTTTTTTTTTTTTTAATTTTGCTGTGCTGCCTTCACGAAAGAAAATCTATTGATCCGAATCCTTTCGTTATTTTAATCTGCCGTATGTATCCTCAAACTCTCTCTTCTTTTCAGGGTCCAAAAAATCAAAATCCAAATCCAAGTCTAAAAACAAGGCTCAAGGCCCATCCATAATGACTCAGAAGACAGTCAATGGAGGGCAGAATCCCAGTAGTCAAAATAACACTAACACAAAAACCACTAGCCAAAACAATAACAATTTGCCGGGTAAAGTCGGTTACGGACTCACTTTAGGCTGTGCACTGGTTTTGGTGATGGCCATGGGAGCTCTCCTGCTCCCCTATAAATTCTTACCACGATTAAATTAATTCAATTTTACTATCCATTTATTCAAAGTAAGTACAGAGTGATCTATAATGAATATATAAATAATGCATTGATTGTATTATTATTATTATTATTATTACTACGTCATTTTCCTTTTTCTTTTACACCCTATATTATACTAAAAAAAATTCACAGGACTATATAGGCACATGTACACACTTCCGATTTCCTCAAAAAAAAATCCTTGTGACATTTAAAGTTTGACGTGTCTATTCCTTAAATAAACACTAATTACATTATAGTAAAATATAAATGAACGTTCTTTATAATTTTTATTTTTTGTGGGTTTGTGTACATGTGTGTTTTGTGTAGGATTATGCGTATGTTGTTTTTTTCGTTGTGTGTTATGATATATAATGATAATTAATAATGTAATGATTTCACAACTTACTCAGTAATTAGTAATTAATTATATTTACTTACTATCAACAACTCTGTCGCCTTGTTTACTTTCTTGAGCCATTTTCACATGTGATTTTGTGTGCCAATTTATATATTATTATTATTATTATTATAGTAATTATAATACAAAAACTGTTTCAAATATGATAATTAGTTTTGGTGTGAAGTACTACTAAAGTATTTATGTTGTACTTATAATAATAACTTCACGTTACCGTAACCAAATCAAACTGAGAATCTATTGGACTGATATATATATTAACGATAAGAGAGGAGAGAGAGAAAGAGAGAGGAGAGAGAAAGTGGAAGAGAGAGAAGATACACACAAATATAATATACCTACAATGAAGCCCATTAGCCAAACAATATATGAAGGAATAAATGGTTATATTATTATCTAAAAAAATATATACGAATGAGATATATATTTATATTGTTATTGTTATTAAAGTAGCTCTATAGAACAACAACTATATACTTACATAATATATTAACGCAATTGTAAAGAGAAAAATAAAATCATTGTTAAACGAGAGAAATTTAACACTAAATAATATCCTTGAAAAATTCCTCCTACACTGTGTGTGTGTTAAATAGCGTATTTTCATTTCATTTTGCATCAACTTTATTCATTATTAGAAGAATTATACATAAAAATAAACATTGCTACAGGAGTACCTCAAAAGGGAGCGAAGCCTCTCTTTAAAACTTTAAGTGTCTCTCTGTTGTCTGCACATGAAAACGTCAGTCGTGATTGCGCCCCATTTCACTACGCACCCTTCGGGAGTGCTCCGTTCATGGGACTGCAATCACTTTACTCCATTCCCGTCATGTTCTTTAAATTCCTACTGATACCCGGGTAAAGCCCGAATTCGGG
>JAIUND010001113.1:0-42216 GCA_034699125.1 Gisinianus flammeolus
CAGAGCAGGTCAACTCGGACAAACGAAATTAAGGAAAATAATTATAGTTCGTTTTTGAACTTAACAGACGATATATGAAAATGAATACAAATTCGAATCTGAAATGTGGAGCTTTGAGTGTTCACACAGCTATATATAGAAATAAAAATCCCGTTTTTTTTGTCCTCTTTTCTTTTCTGTGTCAAAATTCAAATGAGGCGATGGATGACTTTTGACTTGAATGACGATAAGAATGAGAGAATTTGGAACGCACAGCAGCAGCAGGAATATAATTATTGCTAATTTATTTGGAGTAAACGAGACAAATCCTCATTATAATTCTAATTACAGTTTTAATATTGAACTTTTGCACATGAATTTTTCAATGGACTGAAAAAAATGAGTTACTCTCGGAAGTAACTCGTCACACAGACCGTCGTTCAACTGTGTGTGTGTGTGTGCGTGTGTACAATTCAAAAGGTAAAATCAAAGTGGATTTTTTTTATAGTATACAAAAAAAAAATCAAAAAATCCTCATTCGCTTGTTGAAAATCGACATGATTTATCATGAGATCCCCACCGCCGTCGTCTCAGCCATTTTGTCCTTAGTTTTGACAATTTCCGTGGGCAATTTCCCTCGAGTTGAGTCGTCGCCTTTGAATGAACATCGAAATCCAAATTATCCAAGGGAAAATTCATCAATTGTCCATTTCCGAGGTGAGAATTCCGGAATTGCCTCCAGTTTTTTTTCACATTGAAGTGTGAGAATTTTGAGTCATTTTGTGTGGTTTTGAATGATTTTTTAGTGTATATATAATTTGAGCTGGATTTTGTTTTCAGTCATTGAGAACGTTTGCCCATCCCTCAAAAACTCAACGGGACTCGTCCAATTTCGGACGGATTTGAATCTGAATGGCGACAATGATGACAATGACAAATCTCACTGTGAATTTGATCCAACTCTTCATTGTACAGAGGACGCGGTAATTTATTCATTTCAACAATTAAAAGTAGTTGAATTGAGTTATTGTGAAAATTAATCCGAATTTCCCTCCTCAATTGTTTTCATTTTTTCATTATTTATATATTAGGACTGTCAAATGGGGAGTAAATGCTGTCAAATCGATGAATGTCACCCACGTTGTGTGGATTTACAGGAAATGAATCTCACCGCTCCAAAGACCTCAGAGAAAAGGACCGGGACCGGAAATGAAGGTCAGGGTCAAGGGAGGGGTCAAGGGAGGAAATTGGGGTCATGGTGGTGGAACTCTGGGCCGACTCAACCGCTCCCTTGCAGTCTCAAATGCAGGTCCGCTATATTTTTTTTGCCTTTGCCACATTTCATTCAAATTCCGGAATTCCCGCCCTTTCTCGATTCTCTATACAAATATAAATTCTCTTTGTTTTCTCGATGGCTTTTTTTTTTTTTAATAGGGTGGACGACGACTGTTTCAATTTTAAAGGGGGTGGCCGAAAAGCCGTGTATCAATGCTATTACACGTCTCGACTCCCACGTCTTTGTGCTCATTGTCAGTATGCTTTTAGTCTCCCCACGCCTGGCCCCATTTTACCCTAAAAAAACGCCATTAATTAATTAATTAATTACCCAGTTCATTACCTTATATTTATTCTCCCCTGTTCAATCTTAATAATCGTTAAATCCTGTCAACTTTGCGTTGGTTTTCTATACATTTCGTATTTTGTATTTTTGTAGTCAATACCTATATACAATAAAATAAAATGTCATTTTCAAATGGCGATAAAGTAAGCAACAATTCCTCCATTTTGTATTGATTAATATGCGTTTTTTTTGTTTTTTTTTCGAGGGGAAATTCAAACCAATTCATATATTCATGCATGGGAAATTTCAGTAGAGAAAAATTCAAATTCAATTCAAATGCGAATTTGAATTTGTGGAGGATTTTTAAATTCCCTCTGCGGAATCGTTTTTTGTTTTCATTGGATCGTCATGTCAAGGAATTGACGTTGAGATTCTTCTTCTTCTGCATTTTTCACTTTGACCTTCAAATTGGAATTGAAACTGAATTCCCCGCCGTTTTTATTACTATTATTATTGTTGTACAAAATTAAATTAAATTTCCGGGGTGAATAGAGAATGAGGGTCAAGCAAATGCCGACGAGGAAACAGAAAATCCCGGTGAAGGCCAATTCCAGTCTGTGTCGCCCCAATATTGACTCTAAAAAAAATAAATAGATAGACAATCCAGCAATTCCATTCAAAATCCGTCAAAATCGTCTTCAAAAATCCTTCTCTATAAATATTCAAACTTTCCCACTAAAAAAAAAAATCTGTGTATATACTGTCCATTCGGATCAAAATGATTATTGACTTAATTTGGAGTTGGAATTGGCGCGCAGAGAGGATGGGATGTCCTCGGAATTTGGAAGCGAAACCACAAGGTAAAGCGTTTTTCGCTTCCAAATTCCAAGGGCATCACATCCTCGCTGCCGCTCCGCCAACTCTAAATTAAGTGAATAATAATAATCATTTGTATCTGAATGGACAGTACATTATATATCCTCAAAAAACCTTGAAAAAAGTGACAGGGATCGCCTTTCCAATTCTCCTCATCGTCCATATTATTGTATCTCTATTAAATGATTGAATTCCTCATTCACAGTTCACACGGTCACAGGCCAATTCTCAAAATTTTCAACTCTCAAAACTCTTCACCACAGCACAGCTTTTAAAGTGATCTTCATACTTATATTTCCATTGAGATCCCACTTTCTTCTGGAAATAATTGTTATTTAAATCAAAAAATGCACAAATATCAAATTATCAATAGTAAAAGTCATGCTCTGTTTCGCGATTATATAGGATTAATGTTGAGAGTAAACGTAAACGTATTTATGTACGTGTGTGATGGATTATTACGATGAATGAAGTGAAAAGCTTCTCATATATATGTGTATATTTATTTTATTACGGGAATTACGGGAATCGTTATTCGTCGAATATGATTGTTTACCAAACAATCGTTATATGTACATGTATGTCACTGTCAGAAAAACTCTGCTAAATTGTGTGGAGCTGTCAATGTCAATATGTGTTCATTTCATTTCATTTCATGGTGCTTTGATTTGATTCGAATGGTTTGTTTAACTTTGACTTCTTAAAATGTGGAAATCATTGAATTCCTCCTTCAAAAAAAATGACAGTCTCGCCATGCCCCAGCACAAATACAAATACAGTTCTTTTCTCTCTCATTCTTTGCCGTCTTTTTTTACCCAGTTCATCCATCTATATATTTACTGTACTGATTCAATGAAATCCCATGAAATCTAATAAAAAAACAGGAATGCAAACGTGGGGGAAATGAAGATTTACCCATATAAATTCGTTTGAATTAACATTTGACCACGCACAAACACAAATGGGAAACGCACTTTCGGTTTCCCGTTTCGGCTCCCGTCCAAAAGGAAAACAAAAAGTAAAAGTATAGATTTCTAAAAAACAAAAATGTGGAGAGCATATTCAAAATGTACATTGAAAAGTCTGTGCATACGGTTTTCGTTGAGCCATCACAACCATGCACAAGAGAAGCTATAGAAAACGAGTGGAAATTTCCATTGCAATTCTCCACACAGGCCTTTTCGCATGCAGACAATCCCCATCTCTCTCTCTCTCTCTCTCTCTCTTCAAGCTACGCACTTCCATCTCCATCAGGTGCGTACTGCGTGGGTGGTGCGTGTGCGTGTATTTTTTTTGCACATGAAAAGTTCAATAGAGAAACCTCCAGAAGGAAAACCCACTGTCTCACTTTCCCCCGTCTCAACTTTTCATGCGTATTTCTATATAGCCAACAAACCAACTCTAAATCTCCAAAGACACCGACACTATAAGAATTTTCTCTCGCTCTCTCTCTCTCTCTCTCCTCTCACTTCACATTCAACTGTGCTCCAGCTCAAGTCTGTCTTTTATAATCTCTCATCGAATCGAGTCCTCACACAATTTCGCAGTCGTCAATCGTCAATCTTTATCTTTTTTCAATTGTCTCTGAAATCGAAATCGAAATCGACTTTGAATTAGAATTAGAATTTCACCACAGAAATTCTGCTTCTGCTGTGCTGTGACAGAATAAAGTTTTGTGAATTCCACATTCCACAGGACAAAAATTAAAAACAAAAAAAACATCATCAGGTATTTAATTCAATTGAAAAAAATTCTACGAGCCATTTGGACAAGGAAATTAAAATTTAAAACAAAAATTGTTGTTGTTGTTTTTTGAATTGTAATTTCAATTTGGATTTGGATTGTCTTGGATTTGACACGGTCATGTTGTGTTTTAGTTTTTGATTGTTGGTTTTTTTGTGTGGTGGTTTTGAAAAGGGGGGAAAAGAAGATGTCGAGTTTAAGTTGGTTGGATCCGGGTGCCCCGAAAAGTCCATCATCCTGCTACATCCCAAAACGACATCGGGGTTTCTTCCGCTCTCAACTGTATCAGCTCAACCAATGGGATCGTGTGATGAAGGAGATGAAATCAGCGGTGGAGGAAGAATCCATCCTTCATTTCGACCCGGAAACGGGACATAGTCAATGGCAGTGTCAGTGTTTGAGCAGCTTGAACCATGGCGATCGTCATTCTGGTTCTTCCTCTTCCGGTTCCGGTTCCATGTCCTCGTCGTCGTCCTCATCGTCATCGTCATTCCATTATTGTCCTTGTTTTATTGAGGGTCAACTCCATGGTGGAGAATACCGGAAACATCATCATGACAGTGAGATTGGAATTGGAGAACTAGAGAATCAGTTCAGGTCCATTTCTCCATTGTCATCCGGCTCAACTGGCTCGTACAGGTCACGATATGTCAGCCCATTGGAGCGGAACATCCGGTTCAACTTGAATGACCGTGACCATGAACAAAATCGGAATAATTTCCATGTTTTTCGGCTCTCCCCAACCAAATCTTGAATTTGAAGGGAGCCATTTCAAATTCATATATAATTTAAATTGTATAAACCTTGTTTGTTTTATTCTTTCTCCCAAACCAAAAATATAGTCACGTGGATTTTTGAATCGTTTAATTATTTTATACATGCGCCATCAAGTGGACAGCAATAAATTGTACATTAATGTTGAATTAAATAAATATAAATGAATTCAAACCTTGAATTGAATTGGTTGATTCTCATTTGGTTCCACATGCATATATTTTCATATTTTCAGCAACCAAATGATTTGGGGCATTGCGAGATTATTTATGTTTATTTTTCTCAAACAAATACAAAATAAATAAAAAAACAAGCGAAAAGCGAAGCTCATCTGTATTTTTTGATTGTGAAGATGAAGAAGAAGAAGATTTTCCATTGCATTATTATTATTATTTCCCATTTCATTTCCATAATGATGAAAAAAAAATCCAGGATTTTTATCCCACACACTTTTGCTGTGTGTGGTCAAATTGTCAAATGTGAACGTGAAATGTGACGGTGGGGAAATATTGAGGGAAACATTCCCAAATTCCCCAGAATATTCCCGTTAAACTCAAAAAATGTCTGTGTGCGTTCTGCATGCGGCTCTGGGGATTGGAGAGAGAGAGAATGTGCGAGATCGTATGAGAAACTTCGTCGTGTTGTGTTCAGTGTGTAATAGTAGTATACACACTGTGGGCCTTCTACGCAGTAAACTAAAGAACCGGAGGAATCCACACACACACACATTCTCTCTTTCTCCTTGTTCATTTCATTCCCTGTCCAAAACACAGCCGATGAACAACATCATTCGAATCAGATCCGTATATAGCAACGGAAAGTTTTACGCACTCTATACACATCAGAAACACGCACATTTTACCAGGTATTTTACACACAAGTAAGTTGACACTTGTTTTTGTTTGTAGCTTTTACATCCAAATCACTCTCATTTTCCCCTTGAATTTCCTTCTATATTATACATAAGTACGTATAAGATATCGTCTGTTAAGTTGACAAACGAACTATAATTATTTTCCTTAATTTCGTTGACATGCTCCAAAGGTCAAAGGGCTGGAGATGGAGCTGTGGGTCCTGAGACATTATTGTCTGCCATGATCTTTTCTGTCACCCTGAATGTTTTCAGAACTTTATCCACAAAGACGGACGCAGTATATAGTCGCATTTCCGCAAATTAAGGAAAATCGTTATAGTTCGTGTGTGAACTTAACAGACGATATACATATTTTGTCTTACAATCAGTGTTCTCATTTGTGCCTTTCACAAATTGTAGCTATACTAGTACATTCAAATTTTCAAGTTTCTTTTCAATTTCAATCACAATTCTCAATTCTCAATTCCCCCCGAATTTCATTTCAGAATTGGGAATTTCCAAAGGCAAATTCCTCTCTCTCATTTCCTGTCCATTTTTTTTTTTTACCTAGGTAATTTGTAATTTGTTCTCACTTTTTGTTTTTTTTTCTATATATACAGGTGAGGTTTTGGTGTGTGTACAAATCCTAAAATCCCACATCGCAGCAGTCCTCAAATGGACATGGACGGCTCCACAGAAATTACATAGCCAAATCCGAGACAAAACTTCAAGTGCTTTGACGATTCAAGAACAAAAAGTGTATTAAAAGAAAAACAACTCCACTAAAACCGTCAAAATTTCAATTCAGGACAAAACAAAAATAAGAATTGCTTGTGAATTCACAACAACAACAACAAAAACAACAACAAGCCCAAAAATCAATAATCAATCGCAAAATCACGAGGAGACGCGCAGTTTCCCGCGAAAATTTTGTATCTGACACACAAAACAACACCAAACAAAAGCAAAATCGAGAATTGAAAGATTTCCAAGAATAAGAACTTAATTGGAGAGGATAATAATAATAATAATAATAATAATAATAATAATAATTCCTTGATAATAATAATAATAATAATAATAAAAAAATGGAGTACTCGAGAGTGTTGGGGAACTTGATTCAGGAGACGAAGGATGAACTCCTGGAGGAGTTGACTTGGGCTCTGGCCGTCCTGGCTCACTCCATCGTCCTTTGGAATCTATATTTCGGGGTGAATATGCATCGGGATGCGGATCCACATAATTGGGACATCCCTCAACTCGTGGCTGCCTCCGCTCTTTTCCTCTACCTCGGCAGTTTCCTCTCCTCTTTTTCCTGGCGTCGACTGGAATTTGATCCTCTTCCTCATCGACACGTCCAGACGAGTCTCTTTGCCCTCGCCACCACTTTCCCCACCCTCTCCGTCATCTTCTCTTTCATTGGGATCACGTCCATTCTGTGGGAGGATCGGAAGATTCATGGAGAACACGACGACGATGGAGAGATCACCCGAGAGAAAGTCAGTCTCATCCTCCTTTATTCCCTCAACATTATCTTTTTGGGCATCCTCTCCCGGGCCATGAATCTCTGGAAGAGCCCACCAAAACCAAGAGCCCGGCGAGGACTGGAACCGGAACCGGAAGTGGAACCGGAAGTGGAGGAGAAGGAGAGGAAAGAGAAACCGGAAGTGACCAAAACCCCACCGCCCACTCCAAACAATCAAGAACTGGCGGCTGATCAGGAGATGAGCCGGCTGAAAGCGGCCGAGGAGATTGAGAATATCAATTGGGCTTTTGCCGGGTGAACAACAAAGGCAAAACCAATGGGAAATATTGGGATTTTAAAGAGTTTCTATGGGTTTTGAGGTATTGAATTATTGCTGTGTGTGTGCACTTTTCGCATTTAAAATGTAAGCAATTGTACAATATTCAATATAGTGCGAGTTTTGGTGTGTGTTTGTGTGGCATTTAAATGTATATAAAAATGTGAGTGTCTTTTTTTGTATGTACATAAATACTGTGCGCACGGGATTTCCACAGGATAATTAATTAATGTGAATTGTGAATAAAATTGATGTGCTTTTTTTTATGGAAATTCAGAGTTTTGAAGAGAGTTTTTGATTTTGTCATCAAATTGTCATGAAGTAAATCAATTGAATATGGAATCATTTCATTTCTTTTACCTTTACAAAAAATACGAAATGCCGCGGGTTTGGTATATTTGGATTTCATGAATTCTATAAAGTTTCATATTCATATTCAAACTCCCCACAATTTTGTACCTCACAGAGGCTTCAAGGAATTACAATTTGTAATTTACAAATTAGAATGAGAGAATGTTCCAAATCCCGGGTAAAACACGGAATTTCCGGGTTAAGACTTAAGACCGTGTGATTTTGTACACGCAGAAGGAAAAGTAGTGTCAAAAACATGAAATTCCTCTTGATTGATTTCAAAGTCAAAGTTGAATTCTCTCCATTTGACAATTCTCATCATTTCTGGGGTTTTAAATGAGAAATTTGTTCATGAGTCGAAAAAAGAGTTCAATTAAAGATTTGATGCCACATTTAAATGTCATCCATCCTCATTTCACTGGATTTCCTTCAGAACTTCCACAGGAAATTTCCTTTCCAAGGTGACCGATAATTAAATGTATTTTTTATCAAAGTTTTAATTGGGATTTTCAAAAATTCCCGACATTTTGGTTGAAATCCTTTGTTGAGATTTTTGATTTTCGTAAGATTGATATTTGATTAATTTGATATTCAAAACATTTGTTACAATCCTGTTGAGATTTTCAGTGAGGTTTTTTTTCTTTGGATTTCTTTGAGAAAACGTGTTGACATTTTGATGAGATTCCTAATTATATTTGCCCACCAACAACGCCAACTGAGGATTTCCCCGCGAAACTTTAAATTCCGTCTTATTTTCCCAATTTGAGCAGTCAACGTAAAAACGAATTTCCCAGTCATTTCCCCAAATTTTCGACCCCAAATCCTCATCTTCCCCAAAACCCATGCGATTTGAAACCACCAGAGGAGTTCTCTCGCCAAAAACAAACTACAAACACAAAGGCAGAGAAGCCAAAAATAGAAAATCAAGTGCACGTCCGAGTCCTTAAAGGACAAAACCTGAAAATCCTCGACAGACTCTTCAACATACAAAGAACTATTCATTTTCTTCCGCTCCGGTTCAAACCGAATTTGATCCCATCGTTCCCAAAACCAATAAAGGCCGGAACTCATCAGGATTTTCATGCGATCAGACAAGGATTTTGGTCGATGAGGGTCCAATCCATCAAGAACCTCGTACGTTTTATGCTTGGCGAAAAATCATCCTGGGTTTTCCGGTTGTGAGCGAATTCCAACGCACCCGCCCGCGATCCGCGTCGATTGCTTTTGATGGTCATTTCCATCAGCCGTTTGAACAAATTCCAAACATATTCAAAATCCTCCTTTGGTGTGATCACCGCCGTTCCCTGATCGCTCAAATCCGCATGCGCCAGCTCCAGCAACTCCTCGGTACAAATCAAGCTGGTATGATTCAAAACGCGCGCCATCTCCGCCGTTCTCTTGCACTCTTTCAATCGCGTGCAATTGGACTGGAGCCACGTGGTTTTCCGTTTGAATGCCTTTCTTGAGACACTTTGAAGGGAGAAATGTGGAGCAAACATTTATTTATTGGTTATCAAACGAGTTCAAATAAAAAAAAACATGCAGGATTTGAGTAAAATTTAAACAAAATTGCCTCAAGCTCAAATAAATTGAAAGTTTAAACAGTTAAAATTCGAGGTAATTTGGATTTTCAATTAGCAAATGTATATAATTGAATATGGCAAATGGCGTGACAAACTGTGTGGCTCGACTGAAAACATTCGAATAGGGTATTTAAAATAATTAAAAGTTGAATGCTTCAACTCCGAATGTTTAGTCACAATTTTCATTTCTATTATAACATTGGGAAAAATATTACAATGAATGAGAAAAACAATTAGTTGAAATTGGAAATGTAGAGAAACAAACACAATTACGGAAATTTCATAATAGGTATACAAAAAGTGTACGAAAAAGCAACTGTTATTAAAATAAACAAAGAAAAAAAAATTAAATGATTTAATTCATAGAGATAATAAAAAGTATATTGTCTTTTATCCTTTTACATCCATTTATTTTAATTTGGATCTCTCCATCAGCTTGAAGTTTGTGCAAGTGTGAAAATGACTTGTTGACTTCAGAGAGAGCCCAACGAAAACAGTTCCGGTACCAAAGTGGAGTCCCCCTATATGCAATAACAAAAAGCGACTAAAATTATAGGTCAAAGTTCATTCAATTTAGAAAAAAGGAGGGATGTCATGGACTATTTTGTCCATGACAAAATAGTCACAATCATTATATCGACAGATTAAACATAAAGTTATTTTCATAGAGTTTTTTGTTGAGTCGTATAAGAATTTGTAAATCCGCAAATCCTGTAAACCCTAAAATGAAAGGAATGATTCCTGATAAAAAAAAGCAAAGGGATATTTATTCTCTCATTTATATTCACAGTAAAGAAATGTAAAAAGTAATTGTATTGAATGAACTCGCTGGGATTCGCAAGTATATTTGAGGGAAAACTATCGATCTAATAAATGTCGATTCAATTTGTCAACAATATTCGTTTATTATGCGCTTGGCTTGAAAACGAAATTAAATTCGAATTTATGGTTTATTTTTGGCTTTTCGTTAGCATGTCAATCCGAATCCTTTACAAAGCATCTCTCCCAACTTTGAATCCACTTTCGAGTACAAACTGACCATTCTCTTTTTTAAAAACGGCTCCACGTCTTTTGCCGAAACAAGGATTCGATTCACAAGTCTCCTTTTCTCATCCTTGGTTAGACTTTCCCAAAAATATTTGGGCTGTGTAAAGAAATCCCTGGAGGGGTCCAAATTCTCCTGTCGTATCATCCTCCCGAACACTTTCTGCTCTTCTTCCTTCCGTTGAACTTGCGACTGTCTGACGAAGGGACCACCGAAGGAATTCGGATAGTACGCGGGGGCTCCGCCATTAGTAACGTCCCCACACATAAAGCCATCCCGCGCATAAGTGTGCGGTTTCCCGCCGGGAATTCCCTTCAAAAAAACAACAAACAACCAAATTCCCATTGAAAATCTCCTGTTTGTCTTCAAAAGTATTATCGCCATTTAAGGAAGAATCCCTCAACCTTTGGAGAATTCACTAAAAGTTGCTGGTTATTGATGCCGATTCGATAGTTCTGAGCATCCGGGTACGCAAAAGAACGTGCTTGAAGATTGAGATCTTGGGCTGAAATGTCAATCCCTGGAACGAGTCGACCTGGACTAAACGCCATCTGTTCGGTTTCGTTAAAATGATTTTCCACATTGTGGGTCACTGAGAAAACCCCAACTTTTCTCAAAGGGAAATCCTCTACGGGCCAAAAATGCGTTATGTCAAACGCATCCCATTTTCGTCCTATATAATCATCAAGCATCTTGTAGGGAGTTTATTTAATTAAACTTAATCAAATTTAATAATAATAATGATTTGCTTCATCAGATGAACCTGATTTTCGGTCCCCAAAACTCGCAATTTGCTCCTCTCGCATGACTTGAACATGCAAAGTCCATGTTAGGTTTTTTCCTTGGGCAATATCATTAAAAAGAGCATGTATGTGAAAGTCTCGGTCGGTGACGTTCAGCTTCAATCGCTCCTCTTCTGTCAAGTATTCAAACTCCACGTCTGCTTTCAAATGCCACCTTTTCTTGTTCAAAAACGTTTGTTAAACAAAAACAAATGAAGTGAATAAAACAGCGTCTCGAATGCAAAAAAGGTTTGTTGAACCAAAGAGGTCAAATGTTGAACACAAATGTGTGTGCACCAAAAACAGGTCAAAACAAGGTTTTTTCAACAGAAACAGGTTAAAAAAATTTGTTAAAAAAAGGATTTGTTCAACAGAACAAGGTTTTTTTAAAAAAAGGTCAAAAAGTGTTTTTTTTCAACACAAAGAAGGTCAAAAAGTGTTTTTTTTTACACAAAGAAGGTCAAAAAGTGTTTTTTTAACACAAAGAAGGTCAAAAAGTGTTTTTTTTAACAAAAAATGTCAAAAACAAGGTTTTTCTTAAAAAAAGGTCAAAAAGTGTTTTTTTCAACACAAAGGTCAAACATTGTTTTTTTGAACAAAACAGGTCAAAAAGTGTTTTTTTCAACACAAAGGTCAAACATTGTTTTTTTTGAACACAACAGGTCAAAAAGTGTTTTTTTCAACACAAAGGTCAAACATTGTTTTTTTGAACAAAACAGGTCAAAAACAAGGTTTGTTCGACAAAAAAGGTCCGTTCAACAAAAGCGGTCAAAAAACAAAGTTTGTTTTACGAAAAAAGGTTTGTTCGACAAAAAAGGTCCGTTCAACAAAAGCGGTCAAAAAACAAAGTTTGTTTTACGAAAAAAGGTTTGTTCAACAAAAAAGGTCCGTTCAACAAAAGCGGTCAAAAAACAAAGTTTGTTTTACGAAAAAAGGTTTGTTCAACAAAAAAGGTCCGTTCAACAAAAACGGTCAAAAAACAAAGTTTGTTTTACGAAAAAAGGTTTGTTCAACAAAAAAGGATGTGTGTGTTGAGCAAAAAAGTTTGGCTGAACAAAGTTTGCTCCGCCATTTTAAAAAGCCGCTAAATTTGATATCGCTCATACTTGATGTAGACGTAGTCTCCTTGGGCATTGATCAATTTGAACGTATTGACCGGGAAAAAGTTTGCATTTTGAAACCGTCTTGGGAAAGCATAATCGGAAAAAGCGATGACCACCTCCAAAGTTGTTTCGGGTATAGACGTCAAGAAATCCCAATACGCATTAGGGTCCGTCGGCTCATTCTATATAGTCAAACAGAATTTGAACGAACAACAAAAAGATGCGCCGTTTCAAAATTTTATCCTTTTGCCCTACCTTTTGCCCTAATAATAACGGTTTTAATCATAATACATTTTCAGCTGAAAATATACACATATGGAAATGTGTGGCAAAAAAAATTACCACGGTGTTAGTTTGGGGATTGCCATTGGAAATGGGATTAATCCCAAGCATGAATAACATGGGGTCATTGGCCGTGAAAGTAGATTTATTCCTACAAAGCACGTCCCAATTCCCATCTTCCGTGTACAATTTAATGGCCCAAACCACAGAGAAAGTCATGTCCACGCCCATTTGTTGATTTGTCGAGGAAAAACGGCATGCAAACTTGGTTTCTTTCCCAATCTCGGAGAAAACCCGGGCAAAGGTCAAGTCGGATATGTCATCCGTCACTTTGAACGTCCCGTAAGCCCCTTCAAAAATCACGTTTACAAATTGACACACATTATGTATATAAAATTTGAATCTTGGCGCGGAAAGTTAAAATTAAAATTAAAATTCTGATTAAAAAAACGAGGAAGTAATAATATATATGTATACCCATTCCCTTGGGATGAGTCACGCGTTGCGGGACCTTTCCACGCGCGAAATTTTGAATCAGCTGAATACAATTGTCATCCTGCATCAAGGCAGGTCCTATAAAAAAGTCATAGAGACAAACAAATCGTGTGGGGGCTCGCAAACGGAAAATTATGGGTGTGAATTCGGATTGTATATACACAGAATATACGGAGGGAAAACGAACCATTAGAACCCAAACAAAGGGATGTCATCAAATCGGGAATGGCGACCCCGTCCAAGTTCCTTGCAATGTAATTGTTGCCCTATAATCAATCAACATATAGAAATAAGTGAACAAAACCTTTTCCCTCTGTCTAATTGTATAAAGATGTGAGTGTGAATTTGGGAATTTCCGGACCTGATTGGCCCGTTGCCAGTCCACCAGTTGCGTCTCTGCACTCCGCACTGGCGTTTTCCCTGAAGGCTTCCCTTTCCTCTGCTCTTCTTCTTCTGATGGTGATGACGACGACATTTCAATTAATTTTTTTTGGTGGCTTTTTTTGTATGGTGGACTTTTTTATCCGCGCCAAACTGTTTGATATCGGTCGCAATCAGAATCATACTGAAAATTTGAACTGCTCGAATTTGAATTCGAATTCGAATTCGAATCTGACTTGAACTTTGAGAAATCAAGGGAAATTTTCCCATGTGGAAATATTTCTTGGGATTCCTCAACGAATTCTGATTGCATTTGTATAGTTTTTGAGTTGAAACAGAATTTCCCAACCACAAAAAAGAGGGGGAAATGACAAAAAATTATTTCACAATTGCACATATAATCCAATTGAAAACTTTGCATTGGGTTTGTTAAACATTACTTTGTTTTTGACATGTTGAGGAAAACGTCTGTATATTTTGATGAAGCAAGCCGTGAAGCATGCCAGGAATTCATGGCATGCACAAGGAAATGGTCTACTGCAATTTTAATTGGAATTTAATTCATATACTGTCGAAATTCCTCTTTTTTCCTCATTACGTTCAAATGTCAAAATTCCAAATACAAATTCAAATTCAAATTGATTGCTTTGATGGTAAATTGAAATTGAACAGAATGCAGAAATGCACGTTTTGAATTCCAATGAATGGTGAAGCAAATTATTTGAATACATCAAATAGCTCATTTCGCATATTTTCATTTAAAAAATGCCGTTTTCAAATAAAAAGTAAAAAGGAGAGAGTAATGCTTTAAAAGAATAGGTCAAAATTCAGATGTACGTATGTTAAAACCCTCTCGAATATCCGATAGCGGAAATTCGATGCGTCAAAAAACCAGACAATCTTTGTCAAAAAAAAAACGAACCAAAAAGGATCCTATTTAACAAAAAACGGGGTTCACTTCACAGAAGTGAAGAAGTGATGCCGAAACCACCTGATCCGCAATCCGACACAAATTAGATCCCCCTCTTCAAATTCATGTAGCCTTCCTCTCCCCAATCAGTGTTCCATGAATTTGTGTGATTTTAAATAGATCATTGAGTGATTTTACGTATACGGAGTGTTTTCTGGCAGAGGACGTCATATGTATTTATTTAAGAATTTTAATTAACCTTATTCATAATAAGATCTATCTCTGCTGGCAAGGTGTGAACTAAAAGCTTATACATTAGCGTACATACTTTTTTAACGTTACGGGTATTGTGACTTGACCGGAAATCCGGGGCTTGGATAACTGAGTGGGTCTATCGAAAAACTGATGCCCCCAAAAGTTACTAAATGTCTTTTTACACATTCCTAGTGATTTTCAGGTCATTTGATTATTTGCGTCTATCCGAAAATAAATTTAATATAAACCCCTATTTTTGACACAAAAATCAGCCTAAATCGGTGTTGTATAATACGGCAGTGTGTTCGATTGGAAACGGGTTTTTAACCTCATCGGCTCGGAGTTTATTTTGTTTATTCACATTTCAAATTTCAGATAAGTTTGCTTAATTGTCCTTGTTTCTCTATATATATTTCCAATTTAGAGGAACGCTTTAATCATTATATATTATAGTTGACTCAGGACTCATCACTCTCCTCCTAGTTTACCCCCTTTTATAATTATTACAATTTAGTGGTGATTTGAAACACTATATACATTTTGGAACAATGTGGAAACATCTCAAAATGCATATGCAACTCGTTCACCACTTATATATATATAGAAAAGAGCGTTAAAAAGAGTTTTCATTATATGACGAAAATATTGAGTCAGAGATCCCATGCATGTGGACATTGAATTTAATTTGAAAGTCAACAGCATAAAATGCATCTGATTGAATTTATTCACATTTGTATATATATATAAGTAGTTCCCTTATACTTTCTTTCTGTCTCTATCAATCAATCAATAAATAAATAATTTTATTCTGAATACACTGATTTTACATACTTATATATTAGATATCACATACTAATCAACCAAAAGGTTGAATGAATGTGGGCAAAAGAAAGATCTCAACCTTTTTCGTTCACTCGGAAAACATGGTATAAAAACACGTCCAAAAAGTTTGAGAGGGTGCAAACTAATAATAAGGATTTTGTGGACAAAAGTACATATATGAAGTTGTGGATAAGAAAACACGCCGCATACCATTTTTCCCTTTTTTGCTTATTAATAGGTATGCAGAAAAACATGGGCTATTTTATATATACAAGTTAGAAATTTGTAAAAGAATTGCAAACATTTCATTTTAATTAAGTTTTAATTAACGAGATTTTCCGGAGGAGTGAGTGTGGGCAAAGTGGAAACGGACGTTGATGAGATCGCCGCTAGAGGACTCATTCAAAATTGTATAATGAAAGCACAGAGTTCAAGGAAATCTCTGAAATTCAATGAAACCGTTTCATTCAAACGGAGCTTACGCGCGTAACAGCTTAGTCGCTGTTATAAATTGGGCTCGGCATTCACACTCGAATATCTCGACTTGTAGATATAGTGGTATGTGGCGAGTTTTCTTATCCACAACTTCATATAAGATAAGAATATGATATGAGAGTCTCACTATATAATTAATTACAAACACAGCTTCGTTACGACGTATGAATTTTTTACATGGACATGATGTATATAATTAAATATATATGTCTATGATTCAAATACAAGGTATTTAACTATTTAATAGTAAAACTCATAAAATAATTAATTATACCCATGCATATAATCTTGTTGCAATTCATTTCATGCCCCACACACAAGGAAAATGCATATATATATATATATAGAGCACAGAGAAATAAAACAGAGTAAAAAAGTTGTCATCCTTGAAATTCCGCGTCAGCTTTTCAAATGTGGCACGAGCCAAAGTTTTGAGAATTCCGAATTCTCTCCAGAATTTTTCTATATACATCTTCTTTCTTTAAAGACTTCCCGTTTTCAGTATTACATATTAGTTAACGAGTAAAAACACATTAAGAATCTTACTTAGTATTAAATGTGTATTATTTGTGACTGAGGATTTTGAGGATTTGACACAGTATATATATATACTGAAATCCCAGATTTCATGGCATGACGAGTGAAATTCCAAATTCCGATATCGTATTATATTAAGTACATATATATATACGAGGAAAATCTGTATCATCATCTCATCATCAATCCAAATAAGTTCTAATAAACGGATATTTGGTAATTTATTAGTATTATTATTATTGTTATTATTATAATAACGAACACATATAATTCCATTAGTCCCTTTGTTATGTAAATTGTATATATATATAGTCGATATCAAATTGATTTTGTATATATAGTCTCATTTGGATTTTTATGTATGCATATATAATATAGAGAGAGAGAGAGAGACGGAAAATTGTCATCATCATGCCGAAAAAATCCTTCATCAAGAAAATGGAAGGGTGTAAAACTAATTGCATGGATAACGATAAAGAGGAGCAAGATCTCATCCTGTCATTTTTGAGCTGGACCATCTCAGCACCAACTTCCGGTCAAAGAAGTACCGAGAGTGAGTGCAACAACAACGACGACCACAATATGACAACATTTATCTAATATTATTATAATTTGTATATCAGTTTTACATACATAATGTATTAAATACCATTATTATTTGCACATATATATTTATATAGAAAAGTACATCAGATAATAATAATAATAAGATAACAATGATATTGTTATGATATGCTTATTTATATATGTGTGTATGTCACACAGGGTACGAGAAAAGCTCTGGGATTTGTCAGGAGTACCCGGAAAAGATATTTAAAGCCCATGGACTTGGCCAGGACCGGGAAGCCCTACGACATGCCAATATGATCCTTGCCTATGCCCATGATGAAGGAGATCTAGCTGTGGGTCACCTTTTCCGTCTTAATTTGCTCTCTCACCATGAGCATGACGTCATTTCCATACAGCTGGCTCTTCAAGCTGTGGAATTCCTCTCGGAAAGTCTCGTCGGCCCCAAAGGACATTTCGGCTCTAATATCATCACCGTGTCCACCCTTCACAAGGCCATGAGGAAGGAAAAGGTCAAGTTATTGGAATTACTTGAACGATTATTACTATCTGAAGAGGATGATGAGGATGACGAGGAAAAAAAGAAGGAGAAGAAACAGCTCCTGGCGTTCTGTCGGGAGTTGTTCAAGCTCAAATCCCCGAATCCTCAGGCGACCACTCTGGAGGGCTGTGTTGAAATCAAGTGGACGCCCAGCAAAGGTCGATATTTGGTGGTCACCAAGGACGTTCCAGCAGGTACACCATCTTTCTTGATAATATTATATATAATGTATTATTATTATCCACAACAACAACAACAACAACAACACCAATAATAATAACAATAGCATAGTAATATAATATTATCAAATAATAATTTAATAATGGGGTTTTGACTTGGATTTCATATAGGGACGACTTTGGTCGTAGAGAAACCAATTTTGATTGGCATGTCCCAACATTTTGAATTAAGTTTGGACCGCTGTCATCATTGTCTGGAGCAAAAGCGATTCACGCCCATCCCCTGCCCCCATTGTGTTTGTGTAAGGATCTTTTTTTATTGCAAACTATCATTTAGTATTATATTATTATTATTATCGTATCTTTTAAAACTATATTATCATTATTACTACTATATAAATATCTTTTAAAGGTATATATATTCATATTGTTTGTTGACTTTTGATGTGATATATTATTATTGTAATTATCTTTTAAAACGATATTATTATTATTATTACAAATTGTTGACTTTTGAATGTGTATTATTACTATCGGATCTTTTATCGTAATACTATTATATGCTTATTATTAATATTGTTTTTTCGATGCCTCTCCAGGCTCTGTTCTGTTCAGAGAAATGCAAGACGGAAGCATCAATTTATCATCAGTTTGAGTGCCCTTGTTTCTCGGACCTCCACTCGATTTTGGGGAAGAAGATTCCTGAAGCAGATCCTAAAACCCGGAGTGACATTGCATTGAAATGGTATTTGGCCTTCAAGGTCATTTGTTATTTTGGACCGGAGCGACTCTTTGCCATTTTCCAGGAAGAAACAGAGAAAGGTCGTCAAAATCAAAATGAGGCTTCTGCTGCTGTTGCTGTTGCTTCATCATCTGTTGTTTCTCACAAGAAGAAATCAAAATTGGTTGGTTCCGGAGGAGTGGACCACCCGAAAACGGGAATGATTTTTGACCATACCAGCTACCGAGCCCTGTATGATAATTCAAAGGATATTCGATATCAATCCTATGAATTGGACGAGTCCTCGCTGTCCCTCATCGCTCTGTCCCTCTGTCAAGTCCTCCAAGAGAAAACTCACTTTTTCCGGGGGATCGGAAACTGTCAATTCCCCGATTTTATTCGGACGAGTCTACTGCACTTCTTTCGGCGGGTGTTCTCACCCTTCGTCGAGGATTTGGGGGAGGAGTCAGCGGTGAATGTGGGCGGGGCTTACTACCCAACGGGGGCACTCATTCCTCACTCCTGCGACCCCAATGTATTTTTCTGTAATTCCCCAAAGAGAGGGAATTTCGGGGAAGTTGCCTTTGTGAGTGGGAGACCCTTAAAAGCTGGGGAAGAATTGGTCAAGAACTTCAAATTGACATTCCACGAGCACGACAAAGCCCATCGTCAATCTCGACTCGTCACTTACAACCGGCTTTGGTGTGACTGCATCGCTTGCAAAGAGAATTGGCCCACGCTCGAGCAAATCCAATTGAAGAGGGAAAAGTCAAGTTTTTGTTGTCGTCGTTGTGTGGCTGAGCTTCCGCCTGGAATGAGGACGAGAGAGAGCTTTGAGAATATCCGATTGACTGCGGTGGGTAGATTCAAATGCCCAAAATGTGGCGCCTTGTACCCGGAGAAGGATCTCCTGGAGAAATTGGCCCTCCACAGAAAGATACTAGCGCTTCATGTCAATGACGACCAGGATTTCTCTCCGTTTGATCTGACCATTCTGAGGAAATTGAAGGCGGCTTCTGATTTTTTTCATTCAAGTCTCGTCCCGCCGAGTGTGGAAGAGATTGGATGCCGGCGGATGCAGGAGAATGTGATGAAATCATACATTTTGATGGACTCTGACCTCTGACGTCTGGCTTTTGAAGACTTCCAATTCCACATCAGTTTCAACTCTCAACAATTCAATTTTCCTTATGATTAATTATTATTAATACAGTTATACATGTCATTTCTATTATTCTCATTGTTTCATATTTGACTTTATTTAGTTTAATTGTAGTATTGAGTCCATCATTTAATTAACACACAATTTAGAATATGAAATTGATGCCATTTATAGTAAATAAACTGTTTTGTTTTGGACATGTTTGTCTAGCAATTAAATTCCTGTGATTTCAATTCTTTTTCTTTTGTTGCGGATATGAAAAACCATTTATTTAAAATAAAACTATGGAAAAGAAGGTGTGAAAACATTTCCAAAACTCATACGCAAAAAGTCGAACTCTAAAAAAATGGTAATTTTAAATCAACAATTGGTATATACTGTGGCTTTAGAGAATTCATGGAGATTGTGGAAGATGCAATCAATTTGTATACCGGGAAATCCTGTGTGGAGAAGGACAAAATCCATTAGGGTCTCAAATTGAGCTCTCAATCCTTCATTGACCATCTGAATGTACAGGAGAGAGAAAACACCGTTAATGCAAATATACTGCGAAAAAAACTAGAAATATGACGACTATATATAATATGAAAAGGCTTTATTTTACGTGACGATTTGACCAGCAGTGGTTTATTATTTATTTTATTTAGCGTATTATTTCTGGATCGTGTACAAAATTATTTGACGCGTCGTTTACCAGTACTACGGACGAGAAATAAGATAATTATATTGTCAATTTACAAAACAAACCAATTATTCAAAATATCAAAAACGATTTTTTACATATATTCAATTTTAGACAAAGTCAGAGCCTCTATTTTTTATGAGCCAAGCATCAACAGAGTGCTTAAATTTAATCAGAGATAGATCCAAATTCCTAGAGAGTTTGTCTAGGGAGTTCCAAACTTTAATGGCATGGTAGAAAGGCGACGTGGTAAAGAAAGACGTGTTATGAGAAAGTGGTTTGAGCATCTGTGAAAGGTCAGAAAGACCAAATTGAAATAATGGTGTTATTTCAGGTACAACAGGAAATCGAATGGCTTTCCAAGCGGTTATTGCTTCTAAGTACAACAATCTTTCAGAAACGGTTAGTAAATTGCATTTGTCATATAATTCGTCATAGTCAATTTTGGTTGTATGAAACGACGTATTGTCGTATTTGTGAGCGATTTTGTTGAGTCTTTGGAATCTATTGCAAACGTGCGGGTGAAAATAAGCCCCTAAAAGGTCCATTCACCACGGGGGTTTTAGCATTTTACAGATGCATATTAGTTACAAAATTACAATCCAGGTGTAAGACTGGCATTAAAAGCCCGGTTACTATTATTATATTGTTAATATGTAGGGAAAAACCTTAGTCTTATCACACTGGAAGGGAACTCTCTCACGCCCATACCATAAAATAAAAACAAATCAATAATATTATTATATTTCACAATTATTTGTACGATTTGAAACGTTGTGGAGTGGAGCCATGGGACGGATTTTGGGAGTAGTCGAGAAGAATTTAATTACAGGTCATTCCAACTTTATTGTTCTGTGGTGATTTTCAAGGGACCCCGCACGCCGTCTGTCGAGTTCTTCTTAACTATTCTTTGATCTGCAAGCGTCCATCTGCCACGCGGTGTTCAGCAAGCGACAAACAACAATTAACACTAATAATTTATTAGTAATTTGTTCTTATATAGGTATTGTTGTACACATTTCTTATTATTATTATTTATATATCAATGTTTTTCCAGTTCTTCAAATGGATTTTTATATTTTTGTGTTGTATTATTAGATGTGGGGCAAGATTCTGAGTCGGTGTGGAGTGATAGATTGTTTAAATTGTCGACTTGTGAGTTCCAAGTTGTTTCACTCCGCGACCCGGGTTTTAGTCCAACGGCGGGAGCTCCACGTCAATTTATGTTACAATTCAAAATCACGAATGTGGATAATCAAGAAATGGGATAAAGATATTAGATTTCGGCCTTCATCGAAGTCATCGGTGGTTGGGACGCTGCACGGATTGAATCGTCATCTGGATTCAATTTCCCCAACATCAGAAACCTTTCCCTCCACTCACTTCCGGTTTCTTGGTGGGAATCTGGCCAGTCTGGACGCCACCCAATTTTTCTCTATTCACGGATCAATTATAACTCGTCTGGAACTTCTGGACATCCCGTTCCTTGACGTTTCTCAAATGACTGGAAATTGATCAGCGATGGCCAATTGGACTGGCAATTTGCCACTCTTCCAATTTCTTTCCTCTCAAATTCCAAATTTGAATCATCTTGATCTGTCCATTTGGAAGGACAACTCAAATACCAAAATAATGCAAACGAACTTATTTTCAAAATCAAATCCAGATGGAGAAGATGAAGACGGAAAACGACGTTGTTGCCCATACAAGCTGAAATAAATTTGCGCGAGCCCGAGTTACCGGAAGGCAAAATCATGGTCTTTGAGAATTTACTTCAATTTGACTTTTCTCCCAGGATTCCCTTTTTATATACGAAGCGAAGCTCTGCTGATTGTATTCGTTTGGTCTGTCTGTCTGACGTCTGACAAATCATTCCAATCCCAAATATATAGATGAATAATATAAATAGTCGAGAATATATTGTTAGAAGTAAACACACTATATGAAAGAATAGCAGTGGGAAATATATATATGATGATGATGATTAATATGGGACACTAAACTACAGGTAACATCAGATTCCATGCAGAGTATCCGTCCCTTGAGTAAAACATTCAAATAAATAAAAACAAAACTTGTAATGAATCTATACATACAAATAAAATGAATGAGACATCCTCATACAAATTCATAATAGCGAGACGGACCTAAACTTTTCAGATCTCCATAAATAGCAACTGAAATGATTTGCTCGAGTTAGTTCGAAGTTAGAAGTACTGGGCTTTCAGTCTCATTTTCTTGTATTAAAGATTTTGGGATTCAAATAGATTATAAATCCCTTCCGGTTCTCCGGATAATTAATCGCTAATACAAAATAGTATAAAGTCAAAATAATCTTTGAAAATAAATTAGTCGAGATTGTATTGATCTAATTAAATCACGCTAAAGTATTGTCCATTTTTCAGTGTTCATTTGATTTTACTATCTGTGCTGCATCCTTCTTCTTGTTTGAGATTTCTCACAGGAGTTTCGTTAATTGTAAAATTACCTATTCACATATCTTTGACAGCCAATACTCACCCCCTCGGGCATGCAATCCGGCTTCAGTTATAATTGAAGTGCCGGAAGAATCGGACTCTACGAGGAATAGAATATTTTAAAAGAAATAAATAAGAGAGCATCGTGAGTCCAAAGGCGGACTCCGAGCTCCCACTTTTTGTTCAGTCACTTTGACTATTGAAACTCACCTTAGTTTTCAAGGTTTAAGTATATTTGTTTATTATATTATTATAAACCTTTGAAAGAAAGAGTAATTTTCAAATAAATCTAACAATATGGACTAAACAAAACCTCCATTTCCTTTTACTTCAGTCCACACACTATTGACAAAACAGCTGAGCTGAGCTTCGAGAGGGAAACAAGAAACAATTCGTTCCATCATTTTCCTCCACAAAGTTAAACAATATTCCCCAGGCTTCTCAGGTCGTTTGCTGCTTTTTGATAGTGTGGCGATTAAGAATAATTTTGTTTATAAATACGGCTATCAAAATATCCAAAAAAAAATATCCTGACGCGCAAATTTGAAAATGAAAATATGCACCCAGAAAAGTGTTTATTTTTTATTGTAAAACGTTCAAACAGTATACAATTATGGTCAAGTGGTTATAGCAAGCAATTTAATGTACACTGGAAAACTCACGAGTTCTAAACTCAGTGAGTTTTCGAAAAAAACATAATTCATATATTGTATTCCATATTTTGTACCGTTAATTGTTAATTCCTTGACTGTGCTCGCTCTCGCTTTTCACTCGATTACACTCGCTTGAAGCAAATCGCTTCACATTCACTTTCACAGCATGATATGATGCGCATGTTAAAATCCCAATGCAACAAAGTTTTTTAGGTTAGCTTAAAATGATCGGGTATATATTTCAGATTATTTTGTGTCTCACCCTCGCCGAATCTCGTTCCGCCGCCACTGCTTATAAAAGTCCTCATGCTAATTTTGAATGTTAAAATTGAAACTCTTGAATTCCATGGATTTTCGATTAATGAATTTCATTCACTGCCAAACATTTGGAGTCTTTTAAACTTTTCAGTGGTTTTTAAAAAATTTAGAAAGTTTTCAATGCTTTCAAACATTGTCAAAGCATGCAATAATGAAATTTCGGATTTTGCGCAGACCGAATTCAAAACTTATATACCAACGATTTTTCATAGTACTTTTTTTAAAACAAATCGTCCATAAAAAGTCCCGTTTTTAAGAAATTGGAGTATCAAAAGTGCCACTGTGAAAAACAATTGTACGTATAGTGAGTTTTTGCTAAAACATCCTCTGCATTAAATGGCCACACTTAACAAATCCGATTATGTTTTTTCGCTTATGTATTAATATTGCCTCTGCCAACTGTGTACAATACTTTTCTTCCTCCGTATTATAACAACTTGATCGGATTTAATTTGTATTAGAAAACGTGCCTGATTTTTGGCGTTGGTGATTCTTCCTTTAATTTGATTTAAAAGGCACTTTAATATTATGTAAAATGATTTAAATAAGGCGAGTCTACAAGGGACTTCCAACAGGGAATTATAAAATAAAATAACAATCAACATATTTTTTGGGGCAAGTTTTTGTAAATATTTTCCACCGTTTTCAAAAGTTCATTGATGTGTGTGGATTTATTTTGTAAAATGGAACATTCATGTCAAATTCAGAGCAAACTTCAATACGTAAATCAATTAAAATTGCAAATCCTCAACAAAATCTTACAATATATACAGAAAACATAAAGAGTGAAAATAATTTTTATGATAAGTATGTGTATAATACATAAACAAAGTCCTAAATCTCTAGAAAGGAAATTTGAAAAGGCACTGGAGAGAAAATAGAAAGATGGAAAGGACGAAATCCACTTTTACAGCGATTTAGGCCCATTTTCAAAACTGATTTGTACAAAACCGCATGCAAACTTCGACCTGTTTCTTGCTATATACACAAAGGAATGAGTTTTGAGCATTTTCAAAAAGTTTCATTTTGGGGTCAAGCCTGTTTGCAAAATTAGAGCAATTATTTTGTGGCTCTTGGAAATCTTATGAATTTCATGCATGAGTTTTTACGAATTGTGGGTAAGGCCTCCTTGAAATTGGACTAGCACGAACTGCCAGACGTGCGGGAGGAAATGTTTTGAATTAATTATTGGCGAGAATCAAAAAGATTAATTTTTTTTTTTGGTAAAAATCATGAATTTGTGTTCTGCTATATGAGAACAAGACTCATCAGCATTTAAACATGCATTTCTCATCATGTAGTTTTAGCATTATATATTATTTACAACCATTTTAGTAATCATTCAATAACTCTTTTAAGTATAGAGTTTGAGTTTCCATATATACAATCATTATTCATATTTTTTCCACGTAACGGTGAATTTATTCAAATTCGGTGTTTTTTTGGCGTGTTTTACCTGCTTTCAAAGTGTTTTTTCGTTTCTATACGGATTCTGAGGTAGAAAATCATAAGAAATCCGAATCCCCTATCAAAATTGGATAAATCCGAATTCTAGACCCGGACTTCAGCGTTTCCCCCTGCTGGATTTCGAGCAATGTAAAGAAAATCCCCGGCCATGCCTGAACTTTCTCGGCCCCACATATGTATAGATAGAATTTCCTGGCCACATGCCTTCAGATAGTTTTGTCACACTCCCTGCTTTGGACACGTCCGTGTACAAGGATTTGTTTTTATTGCAAACAGATTTAAATGAATGCCTTTTCATTCGAGCAGATTTTTTTCGAATTCAATTCCAAACATTTTACATTTGGTATATAACGTTAGATAAACTTTAAAAATATAGTATTTCTGTATTATCGTTTCGGTTTTATCCTGGTTTTTTGAGCCGTTTTACTAGTATTTTTCGTTCTTAAACTATTCTGGGGTGAAAAAAGAAGTGGAATCCGAATCCGAATTCAAACTATAGGAAATCCAAATGGAAAACCCGGAATTCGGTGTTTTTCGGAACTTTTGACCTGCTTTCAAACTGTTTTTTGTTTGTGCGGATTCTCGTGTAAAAAATCATGGGGAATCCAAATCCGAAGTCAAACTTTAGGAAATTCGAATGGAAAACTTCGAATTTGGTGTTTTTCGGACTTGTCATTGACCTGTTTTCAAACTGTTTTTGTTTTTACAGATACTGGTATACAAATTCAGGAGGAATCCAAATCCGACGTCAAAATCGGATAAATTGCCATTCGAGACGCCGAATATGTCGTTTTACTCTGGATTTTGAGCATTTTTGGAGATTATCGCTCCCTCCTCGCTCCCTCTTTTGGACGCTTCGGTGTGCAGGGATATTTACAACGTGTATAGCAAAGACTCGACACAAGATTAAATGTTCTCCTGTAACCTTTCAAACAGTACAATGATGGTCAAGTAATCACCCGATTTTATGATCTTTGGAAAAGTCACCAGTTGAAAAGTCATTAAGTTGTACAAAAAAAAACATAAAGCCGTTCATCAATAATTCATATTTTTTGGGTCCACGGGATTCTCTCAGGTGCGAAATCGGTCCGTGAAAATGAGTGAAGCCGGTTTAGCTGGAGCGTAAATGAATCCGGGTTTCCCTTCCACCGACGGTTTTTTCCCGGGTGGATGAGAAATTTGGAATTGCTGAATGAGACTCGTGACGTAGAGGAACATTTGATCCCGGGCGATGTTTTCTCCCGGACAATTTCGACGGCCGATTGAGAACTGAAGAAGATTCTCGGATCGCTGGAATTTCCCGTCAGCGTCGATAAATCGTTCGGGATTGAATTCCTCTGGCTCCGCCCACAAATTCGGTTCATGATCAGCGCCCCATAAATTGGAGAAAATGAGCGTGTCCTCGGGGATGGTGAAACCATGGAAATCCTGGACGGTTTCAAGGGCTCTGTGAGGGACTCCAAGTGGAGCTAAAGATGAAAGGCGAAGGGTTTCATTCACAACGGCTTCTGTGTAGTGACAATTTCGACGGTCGCTGAGAGAAGGAAGGCGGGAAATCCCAATCACAGACTCAATTTCCGAGTAGAGTTTGGCCTGGATTTGAGGATGAAGCGAGATGTAAATGAGAAACCAATCGAGGGCCGTGGAAGTCGTGTCCATGGCTGCTATTAAGAGATCCGATGTAGTCACATGGAAAATTCTGTGGGACCGATGAAAGCTGGAATTTGAATTCCCTTCGTTTTCTTCCATTTTATCCAGAAACGCTTCCTTGAAATTCTCCGGTTGCCCTGGAATTCGGGATGGACTTAATTTTTGAAATTCCCGCTCAATAAAATCAATGAATTCAAAACGTAACTTCACTCTCAGATTGATACCGGATGCATTCGGGAAAATATCCGCGATTGTCGGAACGAAAACGGATATTTGCTCCAAAATCCCATCAACTGTTGCCATTCTGTTGGTGAAATTATAGAGACGAATAAAGAATTTTAATTTGGCACAAAAAATTAATTTGATTCCTTAACACAGTGTCACGGTGAATTTTTACTTTTCAATTTTCCGATTCAATTCAAGGAGTTTCGGGTCATCGTGTTGGAATCGCTGGCCCATGAAAAGACTCCAAAAAGCATTGAGAACTGGAACACCAAATCGATGGTCCATTTGAATTGTTTCTCCTTTCTTTGATTCCATACGGAATTTCTCGAGGAGTTGAGAAATTTCTTCCAGCGTTTTCTCCTCCAACAATTTCCCACCCGCAAAATTCTTGGCTTGTTTCATCACGAACGCTCTTTGTTCCCTCACTTTTGGACCGTCCCCCAGGCCGATTGCTAAAAAACAATAAAAGCACGAAAACAATTGTACATTTTGAAATAACAATTTGGTCTCTTCTGTGCTCCAAAACCATTCAAAATTTGACGCTGAACAGTTCAGCGACTGAACTGCAGATTTCAAATGCCATTTGAATTTGAGCTCACAATTATCGCTTCCCGCAGCCAGAAAGAACTTCAACAAAGGTCGGGCAAATTGAACGCATCTCGAATTAATTGTCGATCATTCAAAATGATCGTCCTACAAATGAATCGAAAAACAGAAACAAAACCCATGTAATTTGTTTGACACGAGCAAATTTTTTGAATTATTGGAAATATTGCTTTTTATACGGTTCACTGCCGAATCGAATCGAGTGAATCCTCCCATATTTTTTCCCCCATTTTAGCCGAGTTTCATACGGTTTAAAGCCAAGGAACAGGAGATGACCCAAAATCGGGAATCCCCATGGACCTTTTCACGTCAAAATATAAGTGAATTCATTGATAAAGTTGTTGAGTCAAATGAGAGGAAATGGAATTTCATGGAGGAAAACAACAGCTGATTGCTCTCACCAGGTGGGAAATTCTTGCTATTTTTCTTCCCGGATTTCTCGTTTTGGCGAAATAAATACAGGAAAATGAGAAAGAAGAATACAAATGGGAGAATCCAACAATCATTTTGAATTTCGAATCTAACTTTTCCCCGCTCAAACGAAGAATTTATAAATACGCACAAGTCACAGATTTTAAGTTGTAAATTCACTCGTTTTTCATCAAACAGACAAGCCGTTTAGTTCGATTTGGATTTAAAAAGTGAAATGTGAATTGCGTCTACAGATAATTTATTTAAACTATAATATATGACGATAAGTTTTCGACTGCGAGATGAAACTCCGACTCGAGCGATTGCGCATGTAAATTTGTAATGTGAAGAAGGAGATTTTGTCGGGATGTGATTGAGATTGTGCTTGATTATATGAGTGGTTTTTATTGGGCAATCATGAGTTGGCGTTTTTGTTTCTATATATATTGATATTCAAGTAAAAAAGCCCGTCGCTTCCAGCGACCACAAAATAGTGTTCTACTATACTCATACTTATTCAGACAACAAATTCCAATCCCTTTTCATTCCCTGCTCTCCTGCTGCTATATATAAAAGTCTTGACCTGACCTGACCCCGCGTAGTATTTTTTGAACTGCCCAAATAAAATTCTTACTATATGCAAACATTTCCAAAACTCAAGTATTATAATTAATGAACGAACAGGTCATGGATTGCCCCATGTATGTGGGCCTCCCCTATATATCGTTTCTCATGACCCAAAGAACGTTCTGGCTAACTCTTCTTCTCGGCTTATACTTTCCCTTATAAAAAACCTCTGCCTATATTCTAAAATTTGACGTCTATTCCCTTGACCTCTTACTCGCTTTTCACCCCTCCCCCCTCCCCCCTCTTCCCGTCGCTCCTTGTACCTATTATTTCTTTGATAAACTATCCTTCTATCCAACTTGCACTTTAATAATTCGTCTTCAAGATGAATTCGTATATTGATTCGTATATTGATCCTCTTACCTGTCTCTTTCTCGCCCCTTGCTTTTACCTCTATAGTTATTTTTTTGAAATCACAATTAAAATATATAAAAGCCCCGTCGCTTTCAGCCTGATTACGCAATTAAAATTAATTCACTTATTTAATTCCAAAAATAAGTTAGTGAAAATGTGAAATTATGTTGTCAAGTTTCCAAATGAGTTTGTTTGTTTTTTTAAATTTGTCCAAAAGAAATTTTTTAAATGAATCAAAGGACCTTTTTTTTTACCGTGGACTGTTAAAGGAAATTGCTTATATTTGTCCCATTTCCTTAGCGACAAATGTATATTTAATTGGACTCGATTTGGTTCAACTGAAAAATGGTCATGTTTAAAAGTGTCCTTTGGAGGAACATTTTGAAACTTTTGATGAGCCTACAGTGTGTCAGATAAAAAAGTAGTCGCCACATGTAAAACTCTCAAGTCTCTACGTTCAATAATTTAGACGAAGTTGAGGTTACCATAAACGGATAGAATCGTCTGCTTATATTATAGATATAAATGAGGCAAATGGTAATTTCTCTTCCCTTTTCATTGGATTTCGCCTTGGTGTTTTTTAAAAAACAAAATGGAAGCAGCGAGGACATGCAAAAGTGAACAAACGGGTTTGCTTTTGTGAGAGTTGTTGGATAAAAGTATTCAGACTGATTTAATCCTGCTTTTTCCTCGTCCACGAACACATGTTTTTGTGTTGTGTGGTTGTGGAAATTGACATTGAAATCCTTACATAATTGTCAACTTGATGCTTCCAGTTTCCACAGGTCTCAAACTTGTTTTCTCTCTTTTTTTATATGCGGCACACATTAAAATTCTAAATTTTTCTCAATGGAATTGAAATTATTGGGTTTGTCCATGTGAATACATTTCTATTAAAGTGATGATTCGAATGGAATTATTCTCTTGCCTTTAAATTAAGTTGAGGAGTTGGGCCTGGAAATTTTTCTCATGATTTCCCACAGAGGATGATTGAAATAATGAATTGAAGACAAAAAACAAGGATTTCTATAATAGTCCTATTTTTTTATTCTCAAGCCAAAAAGAGCGGAACAAAAATAGGATACATTCACGAAAGTCCGGGAATTTTGAATTCTGGGTTTTGTGGAAACAAGATTTTTTTTGAAAGTGGGGAATTTACTGGATTTTCTGGATGTGGACAAGCGGGAGACGATGAACGTTATAATGCATTGCAAGTTTCTCATGTTTAGCCGTGGCAAACTCACAATCCCTCACTTGACATTTGACCCGTCCCTTGACCCACTTGACCATTGACCTGATGACCTGTTTTTGGGGTCCCTTATGAATCTTCTGATGGGTTTTGAAAGGAGTTGATTGGATGGCGCTGTAGTCACAGCCCGGGAATTGACATTGAAATCGCTTAGCCTTGTTTTCCATGTGAGTTTCCGTGTGGGATCGAATGAGGCTCAAAGTGGTGGACCAGAATACGGGCAGAAGGGACACTTGTGGCATTTCTCGATGGTGTGAACTGCCCTCACGTGCGAATTCAAATGCGTCTTTTGAGCCGCCTTGTACGGGCAGAAGGAGCACTTGAAGGGTTTCTCACCCGAATGAACATACACATGTGATGTGCACAGATTAAGTATCTCCGCTCTCCTAACAGATAAGAAGGTTGTGTATAAAATTTTCTGCCTCCGAAATTTTCAAATTCAAGTTTAGTTCACTCGGCAGCCAATGGGAATGTTTTGTTGAGTATCCCAACCAATCAACACGTTTTGTTGAGTCTGTATGTACATACGTGCAAACTCCTAGGCGAACTCCAGCTCGATATACTTGGACTCCACCGCGAAGCCTTGAAACCGAATAAAATTCCCTTTTCCCAGGCAGAAAGTTTTATGCACAACCTTCTTATCTTTTAGGAGAGCGGAGATACTTAATCTGTGTGTGATGTGAGATTCCTTTTGTCCGCGCATGCGTAATTAAAATTCAACTCGGGGTATTTGTTCGGCTTTTCAAGGGTGTGAGTTCGAATGTGGATCGTCAAATGACTCGTCTGTGTGGTTTTGTACGGGCAGAGAGTACAGTGATAATTCCTTTCTCCCGTGTGAATCACCCGATGACAACTCAGGGCTTTGCTGGAATTGGCCGCATACGGGCACTCCAAGCACTTGAACTCTCGTTCATTCAAATGAATTCGAAAATGATTTCTTAAATTGTTGACATTTGACGTGTAGTTGCAGTTGGGGTGAGGACATTTAAAAGGTCGAGCATCCGAATGGACCTTCAAGTGCTCTCGTTTTTTTCGACACGTCGTGGAGGAGTGTGGGCAGAGTCCACACGGGAATCGCCGTCTGGACGACTTCAAACTCCCGTTCTTCATCATTCTAGAAACGAGCAAAAGCTGTGGAAAAATTGGGGAAAATGTCCAAGTAAATACGCCGACTTTATTTGCATGTAATCTTTAATAATATCTGTATTTGGAATTTTTTACTATTATTAAGTATATTATGGAAAATTGGAAAATTAATAAAATTACCGAATATTTTCTATTCTATATAGTTGTGTCCGTAATTGCCGTTGTTGGTTTCCCCGAGAGAGAAAATAGGATTTAGATTTGGAGTGTATACAGAAAAGAGAATGAAAAATGTTGGATGCAAAAGTCGTGCTGATTGTGAGTGAATGTGTGTGTGTGGAATCGTCTGAACTCTGAAAAGGGACGAGGACGAGCCAAAGCCGCCGAAGGAATATGTATACGGAGAATTCAGTTGGAATTTGAAGGGACCGTCCATGAAATAATAACAATAATATGTACCTTTTCCAAGCGAACAGATGTATCTATAGAAATCGATAGGAATTTATAGTGGAAGAAAAGGAAAAGTAAAAGGACGAGGACAGAAAACTCGAGGCTTTTCTTCCTTCACCTTTTTTCGTGCGTTTTGTTTCATTTAACTTATGGAGTTCAATAAGTTCAACTTTTGAGCACACAGCTGGAAATGTAAATTGTCAATAAATATAATGACTAACGGATTTGACTAACGGATTGTTTTTACATTTGATTTAATTAACAACCAAAACAATATGGGATAGACCGTAAGAAAAGGGGCCAGTTGAGCTATACTAGATTCTGAGTTATAGCGCGCCTTGAATATTCTTGGCTTGGCGCGTAAATAAGTTTCTCAATGATTGTAATTAAATTTAAATTGCACAAATCATCGGTTTACTATAATTTAGAATTTTTGGAGAAGTTTAACGACGATTTTAAATTACTTTTGGTCAGTAAAAATGGTTTAAACTTGTCCTAAAATATTCTCCATGGTGTGTTGTCCATAAATATGCACAAAAGTGCTGGTTTTACGTAAGTGGTCCATATTCTGGCGGAAAACCTCATATGTTATATTTGATGAGTGAGGAAACTATATATTTATACTTTTATATACGACAGAGTCCAAGCAAATCTTCTCATAATACTTTTGAATAATATAAATATATGATTCCTTTCATCTTGAACTTGTGACTTGTCGAATGGAACAGCAAATGATCCTTTCCCTCAAAAAGATGATGAGGGAAGTACCCATGGTGAGGATCCAAATGTACACGATGGATTTGACCAAGGAATCTTCCAATTGAATTGACTGTGGGAGTCCGAAACTCCTCCTCCTTTTCCTACTTGAACTCCGCCCCATCAGATCGTGCAAGATATTCCCGGACTCTTCCTCCAATTTCCTCCCTTCCTCGTCCTCGTCCTTCTCTTTCCCCGCCCCGTTAAAAAAAACTTCCTCACATTTCCTCAACCGTTCCCGCCCTTTCCCCATCAAATGCATTTCCCACCACAAATCAAATATCCCGCTATTCTGAACGGCCCGGACGGCCCCTTTCATCACGTCCACATTCAGCGAAGAGAAATGCCATTGGAGCCATCGAGAGTAGAATAATTCCTTGGTGTGATGGAATCGCTTTTGATCATACAGTCGCGGCATGATGATGGAGTCCCCGATGAGATCGTCACTCGCGGAAATGATAGATGTCCTCCCATTGGTTTTCCCATTGCCATATCCATACATCCCGCGAATCCCTTCCTTCTCGTCTCTACTCAAGTCCCCCCGCGTTGCATTCAAAAGTCTTGCATAGTCTTGAAGGACTTTGGTCCCTTTCAATTCCTCCCGAATAAAACTCTTCTCAATTTCACTGTACAAATGGGAAAAGTAGTTTTTCATCAGGGAATGAGCCGCGTAAATCGTGTAATTGTCCCTCATCAAGTCTCCAAAGGACTTTCGGAACTCGTGAAGGATCGGGACCGTCTGCGTACTGGAAATGTGACCCAAATAACAGTTGACGAGCACGATCGAGACGAACATCCAAATTTTGTGCATCAATCCCAAAGACAAATACAAATGACGCTGCTTCATCATTATGGTCCTTCGAATTCGAATTGGATTAGGAATTGGATTTGGAATTTTAAAGGGCGCAAGTTGACCTAGAATTGGCGCGATTACGATCGTCAAGGACTCCACGGTGGACCTGACCTTTGATAGTCGTAGAAGGAGGACGAGACTGATGATGGAGAGACTAAAGCCCAACCAAACAGGGCCCTGAAAAGGGGCGATCAAATCCAGGAGTGGAAATTGAGAAGATCGCCAGGAGAAAAACAAAGAGAATGAAAAGGGCCCTTTGACCTTGACCATGGACAAAGGCAATGTCGACCCCTGGATGGAAACGCCATAGAACACCGTGTAGAAATAACTGGAAAACATGATAAAGTGTTCGTGCGGACGGATTTCAGAGACGGCCCTGTAGATTTGCATGAAGCCCTTGGAGCAGTCCCCGATCCCTTCCCCTTGATAAAGGTGACCCAGCGGCGTTCCATTCAAGCTCAACACGAGGTCCACTTGTAATTTGATCAGGGCAATGAATCCCTGCGGCTTCCTTAGAACATGACGGATCTCCATTTTCCCGAGTTTTCGAAGGGCCCCTTCCCTTTGGAAAGGATGTAGGAAGGCAATGTCGATGAGGACGGGATTTCCATGGAAATCCCGACGTTCTCGAGCAAAGGACCTTAAAATTTCCCTCCTTTTCTCTATTATTAATCCGTTCGATGGATGATTCATGTTCCGAATGGACCAGGACCAGACCTTGATGCAGAGTTGAACTGGACCTGCGCAGTCAATGTGAACTCGCTTAAGCTCCACCCCCTCTTCAAAAATGGACTCGCGCAGGCTGAGGACGACGTAATTAAGGGGTAGATGACAGAGGGAGGAGGAGTCATACAAAAGGGGCGGAGCTGGCATGACATTCCTCCGTTTCAATTTCATTGGCCGTCGTACTTCAACAAGTACTCCTTTTGATTTTGGACCCTCAGCGATGAGAATGAACAGGTCCTCCACTTGTTTAAGATATGACGTGAAATGTTGGGAATTTGCAAATGTATTTGGAAGCGGATTGGCAAGATTGATTTGATGAATTCCCCGACCGCTCACAATCCCAACAAAGATGAGACAATTGACACCGAATTTTTTCCAGTAGTTCCTTCGGTGAAGGACAGACTTTTGGATTTGGCGGGAGTGGGAATTTGAATTTGAAGAGAAGATGGAAAAGTCTGATGAGGATTTTAGGGACCCGATTTCCATGCTCAATTCCATGATGAAGACATTTCCATGTGGATCCGATGTGAAACAGATGACGCTGCATTCTCCAAAGGAATTGAGAAGTTCTACCAAGGTGTTGGTGTTGGTGGTCTTGAAAGGATCTTGGACCATGTAAGGCACGGATTTCAAATGGAGTCCAGCACAAATCCCAGTCAGATTTGGGTGGAACAGAATTAAAAGCAGAGGAAGAAACGTTTCCATTTTTTTGTCGAATGTTTACAAGCAAAGTTTCTGTGCCCAACTACGACTTCAAGCGTTGAAGCAAAATGTTTTCACTATAGACAACTCTTGAGATTAAAAAAGCACAGGACGTTCGCATTTTACAAAGGGAAAAAGTCAATAGAAAAAACAGAGTTGTTGATTCTATATGCGTTTTCACAATAGAAATTTTTGTTTCATTCAAGTACGTCAAAAAATTCCTCCATGTTTGTTTTACACTCTTCTCTCTAAATCTCTCAAGTGCATCACATTTTGATGACCAAATTACTGGCTTTGTTTCCCACACAAAATTCCATTCTTGTTATTCCATCATCACAGAAATCAATACACAATAATCAATAATGAGACCATTGAAATCCGACTTTTTATATTTAGAAACTGTGAGACACTTGACTGGAAACACTTTCGTCAAAAAACAGGGCTTTTGTTTTCTTTAATTTGAGTGAATTCCATTTCAATTCACAAAACAGCGTTGAAATCATGACTGAATTGTTTTGTCTTTTTTGTGTTATTTTGGGCCCTGAAATATATTTCTGAGGACCTTTTGAAATGACATATATATAATTGCAATGTCCAATCAATTATTTATATAAAAGTTGTATAAAGGAAAACGTATATTTGGTAACCTAACCGTTCGACGTGTGCATAATGCACTCCACCAATTTCCAAGGCTTTGAGGACTGACTGCTGTCAGCAGAACTTCTCATTCATTTAATCCTCGTTGCTTGACAAAAACGTTCTCTCACACAATCGAGTAAAGAAATTAGTTTATTTGGAGATGAGCATATAAAATCGGAGATGGGACGAAAGGGAGTGATCGAATGGAACAATTTGGTAAATGACTATACATAAAAAAATAATAATAAAATATGCATATTATTGTTGGATGCGAAAGGTGTGTGGTTATTCACAAACAATTAATAAAACAATATTCAATTTCAAAACTAAATACGTCATTCATTATTCATGAATCACGCGGATGGTCCAGGGCTTTGAAAAACTATTGCTCAAAAGGTAAAATTCCCTTTAAAATAGTGGTCGATCATGCTTAGGATTGATCCGGGTTGATCCGCTGCCGCGCGATTCCCCGCATTCCGGACTAGAAAATAATGAAGATTCTTCCAATTTTGAACGTAACACGCCAGCTCCTTGCGCACACGTAAAATGTTCCGCTAGGCGGCTCCAAAACCCACTCCATTCAAGTCGCTTAAGGAGACGGAGAAGGTCCGCATGAGGGATGACGCCGTCAAATTGCCCTCCATACACGAGCATGTCGTAGCCCAACTCGAGGACTCTCCCCATCACCTCCACGTTCGAAACGAAAATGGAGGTCTTGAAGGCAACACGTTGAACTTTTGAAGGCCCACATGAAGGTACTCATGGACTTCCTTCTTCTCCAAGAAACGGGCGAAGCGCACTTCGGCTACGGGCTGTTCGGACTGGAGGAGATTCCGCCCACTGTGAAGGCCTGAATAGTTGGTGTATAGGGATCCCTGTTGGCCAGGGTTCACTCGGACATTTGACTGCACGGGAAATTTGACATTTACATTTCTTTCAAATATTTAAAATATCTGTATATATATATATAGGTAGTTCCGATGGAGAGAGCGGAATCAAAACGAACACAAAACTATATGTGAACAATCAAAAAGGGGACCAATGTTTTTATAGTAAGTATACCTCGATGGCCCCTGCAAAGTCCTTTTTCTTTATCAGCTCTTTGCCTCGTTGGAGCTCGGTCTTCATGATTGCCCTCTCGCCGTCATCAATAAGGCCATTCGAATGAAGAAAGTCCTCCCAGTGAAGCTCTGTCATATCCATGAAGGGTGAGCCCAAAATGAGTCCCTTCAGGTTCATCTTGACCAAGGGACTCTTCTTCCCGTTTTCCTCGTGGATCTTCAGGGCCAGATTTGGTCCAGATTGACCTGTGAACCCGTCAAGAAACAGAAATCCCAATGAGTATTATACGGATATAAAAATTAAAATGTTAATGAATGAAGTGAATGTATAGAAAATCAATTAATTAAATAATTAATTAATTAATGCAGAGTACATGTAGTCTAGTGGTCAGAGCGTCGGACTCATTGGCGGTTTATGTATGCAAGGGTCCAGGGTTCGAATCCACCCAATCTATTAATCAATTGAATTTTTACCCGATCTAATTGAATTTGTACTCTACACTCTAACCTGTATACATCTCTCCAGCCAGATACAAGTCCTTGGCGGTCATGTGAGGGAAGAGTTGGTAGAATTGAGTGAGGGCGTCATGAACTTCCTTGGACTCGTCAGCAGGATTTTTGGCGAAGGCGCCCTCGTTGTCGCTGAAGCTAAATCCGGTGCCGAGTGGGGCGTCAATGAAGAGGAGCGAGAACTTATTGTTCCAGGAATACGGGCGATCAACGACCTCGAGATTCTCGGTGAGTTGAAATGGTCCTGGACCAAGGAAAACCCCGTGAAGACATGTCAAGCCAATCAAATTGTTCATTCACAAAATGAGTGGAGCCGTCTCAGGAGCCTCCTGTATGTGTACACATAGAAAAAACAAAAACAAAACCAAACAAACAAAATCCAAGAATTTAAAAACAAAAAGAAACAAAATGCGGGTATATCTACACATACAAAAATTATAAAGGGCTATAAGACGGATTGTAATTGTGTGGTGGTGGGACTGACGAGGGCGGGGAAGAACCAGAAGAATAGATTGGAATTGGTGGTTTGGTTGATGGTGAGGAAGCCGCTGTAGCTGGATATTTTTTTGTTCGTCGAGGATTTGAGATGGGCAGCCACCGCATTGTCCTTTGCTTGCTCCTGGGCTTGAATAATTTTCCCGGATTGAATGAGAAGTGTGAGGAAGAGCTTCTCACTGTTTCCCATCACCATCCCTCCTCCAAGTTCTTTTTGGATGGACATGAGGATGAGGATGACGATCACTTGAAGACTCAGGACGGCCATGCTGTATATATATATATACAAGTTTGGATTGAAAATACATATATGTGTATTTGATTCGGTCGGGAATTTGCGCGTTGTTCTCAATATTTGTTTAAAAAAAATCCAAATACTTTTAAGGGAAATATTATACCATCACTCGACTGCTCAAGTTTCTATATAAGTTTTTTAAGACTTTGATTTCCGACGCGTGTGTGACCGTGAGCAAATGTGAACAATGGATTTGGACAAAAGCCAAGTCACTTTCTCTTATACAACAAGAGGCGCCCCACACTGATCTAGATGCTCAATAAAAGCGCCCTAGGGTAAAAACCTGGCAAATTAAAAAGAAGACCACACTATCCTACGTAAAAAAATATGCTGATTCCAAAAATGACATTGCCTATTGTATCCGGGTGCTCAATGAACCCCGAAATCGGATAGTGGCGGTTTTTGAAAAGGTCGTCTGACCTCTCCAGAGGTCACATTCAAATTTTGATTTTGGCGCCATTTTAGTTTTTTCAAATAATTTCAATCTATTTTAGGGGACCCGTGTTTTTTTATTTTTTGAAATTCCCACCAGTTTTTAAACGATAATTTTTTTAAATTTTCATGTTTAATGAATTTTTCAGTTTTTTTCCAAAACGAAAATCGATGTAACTTTTGAACCTGTTGACCGATCTTGATGAAACAAAAAGAGATATACAGCCAAAGGTAGCAGGTTTCTATCATAAACGTATTGCAAGAGGTCACAGGTCATTGATCTTGGGGTCAGCAAGGGTCAAAGTTGAGTCATGGTAAACGTACGTTTAAATTTGAATTTGGGCGCCATTTTTTTTCTTGAAAGAAATTTTAAATCATTTAAGTGGACATGTGTGCCACCATTTTTCAAAATTCCCGCCAGTTTTTGACTTATGATTTTTTGAAATTTTCATGTTTTTGAATTTTTTTCCCAGACGAAAATCGATGTAACTTTTGAACGTGTAATGCGATTTCGATGAAATAAAAAGGGATATGGGAGAAAAACATTACGCTTTTTGACTGAGTACTAACCAAAGGTCAGAGATCAAAGTTCAGAGGTCAATCTCGTGTGTAAAGTGGAAGGGTTTTGAAGCCGTTGAGAAACACCTTTAAAATCATTTTTTGCCGCCATTTTATTTATTTCTACAAATATCATTCTATTTTAGCAGGCACGTTTATTTTGGTTTTCTCAAATTCGCTCCAGTTTTGGAATGATCATATTTTGAAAAATTGATGTTCTTCGGATTTTTTTGAGTTTTTTTTCCTTCACAAATTCCTTTATTTTTGCAACAAATTGTGAATAGGACAATGAAGAGGGGAGTGAATTTGCCAGAGCGTTAAATTATTGTATTCAATCTTCAAAATGGGCGCCTTTTATAGCCATAAAGTGTCTCAGCCTTGTTTCGATTTCCAAAAAACATCAATTTTTTAAAATGATCATTCAAAAACTGGCGCGAACTTGAGAAAACCAAAATACACATGCCTGCTAAAATAGAATGATATTTGTAGAAATAAATAAAATGGCGGCAAAAAATGATTTTAAAGGTGTTTCTCAACGGCTTCAAAACCCTTCCTCCTTACACACGAGATTGACCTCTGAACTTTGACCTCTGACCTTTGATTAGTATTCAGTCAAAAAGCGTAATGTTTTTCAGCCATATCCCTTTTTATTTCATCGAAATCGCATTACACGTTCAAAAGTTACATCGATTTTCGTCTGGGAAAAAAATTGAAAAATTCATTAAACATGAAAATTTAATAAAATGATCGTTTAAAAACTGGTGGGAATTTCAAAAAACAAAAAAACACGGAAAAATAGACAAATAGACTGAAATTATTTAAAAAAACTAAAATGGCGCCAAAATCAAAATTTGAATGTGACCTCTGGACAGGTCAACATTTGACCTCAAGTGACCCCGAGGTCAATGCCATCTCACTGCTAATGCGCATGCCTAAAAAAATTTTAGATATTTTTTTTTAGTTTTCTACATATCATTATTGATAACACTGTACCAAAAAACAACATGAGCAAAAATCCTCGATTTTGTTGTTGTTGTTGTTGCAGCTAGATTTGTATGGAGCCGGCCAGAAACAAATTGACTTAATTGGACTGAATTTATTTTTCTTGAAGTCTGTAAGGACTTTCAATTTGCAAATCATTAAAAATATTTAATTCTGAGTTTCTTGAATCCAGGTATTGAACCCATTCCACCCGCGCAAGGATGTCCGAAAGCAGTGAAATTGATTTAATTTACTTGAAGTCATTTAATTTCAAAGTCAATTATTTTTCTAATTAGCAAATTTTAGCAGCCAAATTTTACATTCAAATTATCGATATTTTTTGTAGATTATGATTTCATATGCCTTTAGTTGGGTCTCGATGTGTCTCACTCTTGATTTGATTCCAAAGTTTTTCCATTACATTAAATGGGAATTAAAAACTTTACGCATCAATTTGAAGGATTAGAAATTTTTTTAAATTTTTGATATTCCGGCACAATCAACATTAAACTGGTCTTAGTTTTACCACATATTTGTTTTATTAAAAGGATGAAGTCGCATTTGTGATCCAAAGGCGCTTTTACGCTGCGTCTAGATCAGTGTGCGCGGCTTCCTCGATTTTCCTTGAATTAAATAAAATGGCAAAAGTTTATAGACGGACAGTATATACTATTGCTATTGTTGAAAAAACAAGTGCGGGAAGTTTAAACGAGTAACAATTTTGAAAATTTCTCTACTCATTTTCATAAAAACAACCGGAAAGATATAGATGTATATAGTTGTGCAAGACTTACAATAATATAATTGTTAAACGCAGGAAATTTTTCTGATTCCAAGCATATAGTTAAAATTAAATTCCTAGGCAAACACTTCAAATATATGTATATATATAAATAATTAACGAAAAAAAGCTTACTCAAATATAGTATATCGTCGCTTAAGTTCTAAAATACGCTATAATCATGGCTCCTCCTACCCTCAAATGCAAAATAACACGTATGCTCCTCCCCCCAAAAATTTATAGCGGATTCTAGAACTTAAGCGACGATATTTAAAATATGGAGTTGTGAATAAGAAAACCCGCCGCATGTCATTTTTCACGTTTTTGCATATTCTTATGTAGGAAAACATGGGCTATTTTATATATAGAAACAGTTAGAAATTCTTAGAAAAATTGTAAATATTTTAAATTAATTAAATTGTAATAAAAGTGATTTTCCGAAAAGTGAGCGGCCAAAGTGGAAACCAGCGTTGCTCAAATTGCCGCTAGAGGACTCACTCAAAATTGTATAATGAAAGCAGATTCAAGGAAATCTCTGAAATTTAATGAAACCGTTTCATTCAAACGGAGCTTACGCGCGCGAGTCGCTGTTAAGTTGTACTCGACATTCAAACTCAAATATATCGACTTCTAGATACGGACATGCGGCGGGTTTTCTTATTCACAACTCCATATACTCTAAAAACAAATAAAGTATGTGGTTTCATTTTACCCCAAGCCACGCCTTTAGAGTTAATGTTTTTCTACGAGTACTTTTCACTGTGGCGCGACGGCTATCACACTAGATTTCGAAGCGGACGACGTGGGTTCGAGTCCCTGTCAGGGCATTTTTCGTTTTGCACACAAAAATTGTTTTTGATAAACTGCCAATGCAGGATGATAGATATTGACCTCCTTGTCAACTTTTACAGCCAGATCAACCCTGTAAAAATATTACTTTGGCCGTTAGAGAGATTTTTGGATTGCTTTGCATTATTTGGTGCCAGGATGAAATCTGAGAAGCAAAAAATCCGAAAAAATTCTGAGAGAGAGATAAATAGTTGCTAAAGTAAATTATAATTGACAGTTTATGAAAATAATTGTAGACTTTGCCGGGGCAGCACGACAAAAAAAAGATGACGATGCCCAGGTCAAGTTTACAATTATTTTCATGAAATGCCAAAAGAAATTTTGTAAAGCAACAAGTTTTCTCTGTCCTCGAATTTTTTCAGATTTTTAGATGTCAAAATCTCGTCCCGGGACTGAAAAATCCAAATCAATCCAAAAATCTCTCTAACGGCCAAAGTAATATTTTTACAGGGTTGTAAAAGTTGACACGGAGGTCAATATCTATCATCCTGGAACGGCAGTTTGTCAAAAACAATTTTTATTAGCAA
>JAIUND010001114.1:0-42203 GCA_034699125.1 Gisinianus flammeolus
AATCACTCACCTGAATTCACGAGCCACACAAATTATTCTTGGAATGTCGACATCTGTTGGTAGTATAAACGCCTATATACCAACGGCATAATGTACATATGAAATATGAACATTGTTGAGAGTTGCTTGATAGGATTACATTTAATATGTTTATGGTGGATGACATTAAATGCGGTGTAGAAATGTGTACGAAGATGCTAAAATTGAAATCGGTCCAGAATGAGAAGAATCACGCCACCAGTTTTACGTAGCATTTTCCATTGTTTACTCTTTACTCTCTCTCTCTCTCTCTCTCTCTCGGAACGAATCATCTCTTGTATCTTGTATAGATATATGACGATTCTTTTGAAAAAGATGACCATGGCATGACGTGAATAAGCATATATTTATATAGATCACATCATGTGTATCCTTGCCAAAATTCATATATGTATATACAATCACACTATCATTACACATGCAAATGTATATAGTGCTAATCTTTTTCGTCGTATTTCAAATGGTGCCTCGTGCACATTTGGATCATTAGTCCTTTTCAAGTGAATGAATGTAGTTATATAGACAAATTTATCATTTGTCTATATAGGAGGAGGATGGAAAGATATCAGGAGATTCTCTCTAGTTCATTCTGATAGCGTTCGGTTCAACGGGAAAAACTGGATTGCAAAAGCTAGGAAAACCATTATACCAGATGATCTGCACAGTATGCAACCTTCTTTGTTTTTGATATTTATCCTTAGTGTTTGGCAACTTTATAAGTTTTTCCCAACATATTTCCTTCTTCTTCTTGGATCTTCAACATTTAATGTTTTGTTCATCAGGAGCTCCACAGATTACATCAATTCTAAATTCCTATCTTGGATTAAAATGAAAGATTTATATATGTATATGTATACATGTATAAAGAAAATGTTGTAATGGCCGTATATATGTATTGACTTTGCTGACGTCTACTCGTTTCGGGAAGCATGTTCATTTGTTATATGTATTGTATTAAAAAACGGTGGACAAATAAAAATGTATTATATAAAATGAGAGATATGCTGTGGTAAAAAAGTGAAAAGAAAATCCAAGAGGTTCATCACACTTTTGTGAATTACAAAACGACCAATTCAAACAAAGGACATGAGAGAAAGAGAGACAGACAACAAAGTCAAACGAAAAAATAGGTGTGTATAGGTATTCTTTATAAATTTTGTAACATTATTATGGTTCAGTCTTCATTCGCTTTCAATTGCTCTATGTATAAATAATGTGTACGTAAAACTCCATCCCACACACGTCTTAGCTATATATATAAAGCCAGCTGCTACACCTGTATACATACATATCGTATAAGGAATCAAAACGTTGTGTGAATATTACTTGCGCTTTCCTTTGAGACAAACGTGAGAGATTTAAAAAGGGCTATGTCACGGTCTCCTTAAAACATGCGAATTTTTTTTGGCGGATTTAAAATGGTATGTTTCAATCAGCAGCATGAAAGTATACAAAAGATAATTTGCAATTTTTTTTTTGTTGTTATGTAGTCGTCGTGTAACACAATTTTATGATCATGTAAAGAAGGAACGAGATAAGACTGCATGCCAATTGTCAGGACATGATCCAAGTCTAGTGACTCTGGAAAATCCCTTTTTGTGTACATGTAATTAATTCCATTAGGTTGTGGAGAGTATCAGCCCCGATGGGAGATTAGTGTATCTTTCCATGGAATATCGTATCATACTTATGTATACCTAGTTCTAATTATACTGCAATCCCACACACATCCTCCAATTTTCACATATGTTTAACTATATACACAATCAATCCTAATAAATGGAAAAACTTGAATTTCACAATAAAGAGGATTTTTTTTGTAACAAACAAAAGGAATCGACTGGGAACAAACGGAAAAAGTCCTCATTTATATTGTTATGTAGCTTGCTCCGACTTACATATACAGAATAATTAATAGAGTTTCAATATATATATCTGTATATACCAGATTTGTATTAAATGTCAGAAAAAATGGTGCACTAAAATACTTCTACATATATTTTGCTGGAACTGGAAATGTGTGTGTGTGGTTTATTTGTGGGATGCTGGGGAAAATGTTGAGAGGTAATAAAACGTTTAATTAAGGTGAAGCAAATGAGAGGAGGAAATGGAAAGAATGAAGGTGCTGAGAAAACACAGGAGAACACACACACGGACATGAAATAATAAATCAGAGTATATACATTCGACTGGCTATATGTATATGCAAAGTAGAATGCAAACTTTTTGTACTTTTAGATATACTGTTCTGGTCTAGAAGTTCTGGAACATTCCATGTGTATTCCGGCCTTGGAAAATTATTAGGTAAGTATATATATTTTCAAATTTTCCAAAATATGGATTCATGAGGAACGGAATTTCGTTTGAACAAGCTCAAAATATCATAGCGTAACAAAATTTGGAGTACTGAAATGAGTAAAAGGCACAAATGTAATCGATTTTTAAATGTATCGACATTTCTATATTTGTTCTCATTACAAATATTCGTATTCGAGTCCAGACAATAGAATATATGTAGATAGACCTTGAATTTGAGAAGGATAATTGGGAAATTGAGAACATTATTAGGAAATGGAAAAACGCAACTGGGAATTAAAACTCGGAGTCATATTATGAATACATTATTACATATGCATATACATACTACCATAATACTACATTGTCTCAAGAGTTTCCCATCAATATTTCCTTTTATTTCCATGTAGATCCAAGAGCTTTTGACTCTCCATTCTCAATCTTTTGCAAGGCTAAGGCCATTATTACTTTACCAATTATTACTATCGCGGGGGAAAATAGTAAAATAAACGACTTTACATACACAATGTGTATTACACATGCACAGTATGCACACGCTCTCACATTAAAATTTCTACGTTTAGCTCTGACGTCCAAGCTTTTAAACCTGTATACTTTTACAAAGTTTTTATCTTAAAAATTCCCAAACGGAAGGTAGAAAATGGTATGAATTTGATGAATGCGATATAAAAATCAAAAGTCTCAACACTTGAAACTTGAACGTGTGTAAGAAAAAAAATGTAGAGAAAATATTTCATATCAACAAAAATGAGAATATTTTACATGTAATAAAATAAAATACATTTTTTCCCTCTTGTCGCTCGAACATTACGTTTCCCATTTCTTGACAGCCGGCAACGAACTTTTATTTTTCTCTCTTTCTCTCTCTCTCTCTCTCTGCTTTTCCTATAGTCGAGTACAAGCACATATGTTGACAGATAAACAATTTTGATGCTTTGTCAATGCATTGACAATGCAATGTAGACAAATAGGCTATGATGAAGTATCTACTCACCTTTTAAAATAAAAAAATGTATTACAATGATGATGAACGCTACATTTTATTCATTATCAGTCGATTCGACAGTACCGACTTTGAAAACGAAACAAAAATTCACCTGATTGGGATTTACCGTACATAATCTATTGGAACCGGCTAAATATGGTGTACAAAAATAAATAACTGATGACAACTGACAGAGTGCGTTAAACAGAGAAAGAGAGAGAGAGAGAGAGTCCTTCACCTACACATAAAATGTCAAAGTGTTTAGTAGGAGTTATCAGCTGATATTCCCACATAACTGGATATTATCTAGTTATCTCTCATGTTGGTTTGAAGGAAAGGTTCACGTGTGAAATTGAATGTGACATTTAGCTTCTCGTCTCTTTCTCTCTTGCTCTTGTTGCTTGTGTAGGAAAGTGAGAATTTTTCTACACATGAAAAATCCAAAAGCAACCACACACCCCAGAATTAATTTAGCTCAAATAGCAAGATTTTTTTTTTCAATGTCAAATGTGCAGTTCTGCAGTAGCAGTAGAATTGGTATCAGAATCAGCAGAGAGAGAGTATTTGGCTAACCTCGAGATAGGTTAAAAGAGAGTTGAAACTATATCACAGAACAGTACATACGTTTTATGGATTTATAGAAGTTGCACTTGGTGCGCATGTGACTGATATATAGGTGACCCGATCCATTGCTTAAAAGCTTCATGTAAATCTCAAAATGTAGAATGTGCAGACGAAGAAAACGATCACGTTTCCATACAGATCTTGTGTGAAGTGTGGATTATGCAATCGCTCTCTCTCTATCTCTATCTCTCTCTCCCTCACTCTTGCTTCCTCTCCGTTCTGTTGTTGCTAAGGGAGAGATTGTCCAATAATTTTTCGCAAGAAAAAAAAACTCTTCCACGCCTTCAAAAAACGTGCCAAAATTGTGCCAAACAAAAAACTAAAATAAAACTGACTTTGTCTTTATAGAAATGGTGATAGCTTTAACTTTAACTGATGCTGATGCACTCACTCACCCCTGCAAATACCAAAAGCGATCATGACACTCACATACATACATACATACATACACACTCCCTATTTTCTCTATAAGTAATAATATGATTAGAAAGAATCTGTCTTATACGTACCCCTAAATTGTATACATATCAACCCACACGCCACACATATCCAGAGTGTACGCGATGCGCTGCTACAGCTTTTGGCAAGCGTGGCATGGATTATATATGGATGTTTGTGTGTGTGTGTGTGTGTGTGTGTGTGTGTGTGTGTGTGTGTGGTACATTACAAATTTGTTTTTTTCCGATTTCGCGATTTGCGAATTGTGAATACGATTAAACATTGGCATGGGTTTTGCAGGTGACGGCCGTATGCCGACCATCATTTCCCTGCATGCAAATCTTTAAATGATGCAATTAACCATTTCAATTCAAAACTAAGTCGCTGATAATTATCATTACTATTTACTATTATTAATGCAAACTACTTGCAAACTAATAACAAATTGCACTTTTGCATGGGGGACTTACTAAACTGTCAAAGGCAATGTTTGTTTTTGTATTGGTATATAGTCAGTCTAATGCATGCTAGTAGCAATAACAATTATAAATGGCCGAGTGTCTCTTTTCTATTGATATTGAATTGATACTAAAGCGAGTGAACTGATTGACTTGACTTGTAAGTATGTATGTGCAATATTTAATTGGACACATAGTAAAATTCCCAATTTTCATTAGCTTTATATGCTTGTTGAACACCTAATTGTTTACGTACAGTTTTTTTTTTTTACTTGTGACATTCAAAAATGTTCATGTTCATGTGTGGAGCCATATTTTATGCATGAACAATGAACTGCAAACTACATGGTAATGAGTTGAAAGTCGTAACGAGAGTCAAAGGCATGAAAATTGTATAAAATATATGGCAAAAAATGGTGCACAGGCGGCCCCGGACTCTTCTTCTTGTTGTTCTTATTCTTCTTCTTCTTCTTCTTCTGCTATTACATCTATATTACTTTTGTACGGCTGAGTTAGTTAAAGGTTGCGGAATCCACAGTTTTTTGCACTCTTCTCGTTCAATTCCTGCTCAGCCAGCTTCAGCTTATTGCTGAACGTCTTTGGGAAGCCCGGACAAGAAGCCGATCCACACGAATTGAGTGCATGTGAATTTTTTTTTTTGTGGACTTCCTCATGACGCAAATCCAACGAAATCCATGAGAATATCCATATGAAATGCTCCAAGTGTAATCTGCTCCATTGTCCATTGGCAAATATAACTATATTAAACTTCAGACAATAATAATAATAATAATAATAATAATGAAGCTGATTTCAAAATACACCTACGTATAAATACTTGGATAGGGGAACCGGGGGCAAAAACATGCACTCATTTCATAATTAAATTTCTCCGAAACTATATGGTTTGTTAAAACATCGTGGAAAGCCCGGTCAAAATAGGTTATGAATTCTATAAAGTCATTAGAAGGATTTTCATTTTTCCTAGGTAAAAAATTCGATTGAAAAAAAGTAGCATAATTTTGACTAAAAAATGGTTTGAAAGACCTTCCGAAAAATTGTTCTTGCACAGAAATGATCAGTTTTGTAAAATTCTCAAACGATCTGAGTACAACAAATAGACGTCGTAAAAGGGATTACATGTTTTTTTCCCCACGTACTGTTAATTGGAGATCTCTTTTCTAATTACCATTGAACCATGTAAACCATAAATATGGAAAGAGCCATTTACTACAATGATTGACCAAAGTCCAATCTACAGTAATGAATAGAAATTTAGACCTTTTAGTAGGAATTTAAATGTAAAGTGCATGTTTTTGCCTCTGCCTCCCCTACGCAATTTTAATAAAGAATACAGATATTTATTTAGTTCTATAACATCTGATTTTCCCTTTAAATATTTATTTTTTCCTTGTCTTGTTTGTGAATGCTTATATATTGCATAGAAGAGGGATTTCAAAATTCATAATTAATAGTATGGAAGAAATCGTCTCGTCGGATTCTATAATAGGTATATTAAATATATTATAGACAGTTTATTGTAAAGTACAACGTAAAAATTCAAACTTGGTATTCCATATCAATTTACTTTTACCTTTTACCTATCAAGCCGACATGCTTCATTTCATTATTCCTTTCCTTATTCGTGAGAACACTGGAGAAAATGACGAGACAAAACCGACAGCTATTATACACATATTACAAATGTCACAATCCACTTACAATTTCTTTCCTTCTTTGTCGTATCTACAAAATTGAATCTCATAAAGATCTCTACCAATAAACATTTATGACTTGAGGAGTCCTATCGCATATCCTCCCATTAATTTGTGTACTGTAAAAACCCGGGTCGCCGGCTTTTTTCTTACGGCTTTTCTATGATCTAATTCTGATTTAGTTTTTAGTTTTGCTATGACAGCATATTGAACTTTTGGTAAATAATAATAATAATTGGTTACCAACAGTCAATTTTCATTTTCATATTGGAAATCCTGGTCATACACAATTTTTTTTAATGCATCGCATATGCATGCACTTATTCAAATATTCAAATTTGACTATTCGCAATAATAATAATAATTTACTTGTAGCAATACTAACATAATATAAACGCATTATAATGCTTAGAGTATATATAACATGTTATACTTATATACTCTAAGTTATAAACGTCAGCAGACTAACATCAACAACAACAATGCAATGTCAAAGAAAGTCTTTTCAAAACATGGATTTTGATTGTTTTACACACATCCCTTGATTTATTTCTCTTTAGGTTAGATTCTTCTTGTATTTTTATTATTGGATTTATTATTATTATTTAAGTATGTTCTAGAACTGATTGAGCTCGTTCACTCAAGAAATAACCCGTGAGTAATTAAATTAACCAAGGAAATTGTTCAGTTGTTCAACTATCATATACTTTTTAATATTTTATTATTCTTTCCTTTCTAAATGCGTATATACATACGTAGGTAAGTATGTGTTCAATGCAAGTTAAAGTTTTATTGTCATCATTGTAAAGCGGAAGAAAATGTGGCGCGTTTAACGGGTGAGTGTGAATTATTGACTGTTTTTTTAGTACATACGATATATTTATCATAAGTAAAAAATAAATAAGAGCAATCAAAATAGTGAAATGGATTGGTCAGCGAATGTAAGCAAATATCTCAACTGTATAGCATAGTTAGAATATGCAAATATCCTGCAGTGCATCCACATTCACAATTCCACACACACACACAAATGTGTGCTATAGAATATCATAAGCAACTTTTCTGCTGTGTGCTGCATGATGTGTGTGTGTGTGTTCCGTTTCGAACTGCATTCGCAGACCCTTCTGTAAGATCGTGGTCAATTTCAATTTTGTCAAATTATCGTTGAATTTATTATTATGCCTATACATACTATGAAAATGTCCCAAAATTGACTTTTGAAAGTGATGATTGGATTGACCAGAGGATGATCAATGGACAAAAGATCTCGAGTTACAGAAATTTTTGTTGACTCACGGACAATTTAATTGGTTTGACTGTAGGTATATTATATACTGACGAGTTTGAAGCATATATATGTAAATTGACTGCAATCTACTAGTACTAGTAAATGTAAAAAAAAGTAGAATGCAAAAGGAGTAGGAGAGCAGCTAGTAGCTATGCTATAGTAGCTTTAAGCTAATAGCTTAGCTCAGCTTACTCACACAGTACACAGTACACAACACACATAATATATATTCTGCACACTCTGCGACTGTACAGTAAAGGTTTTTATGTCCCCAGCACTATGTTATGTGTTATATATATGTTGGTTTTGGTTTTGGTACTAGCAGCGAGCCAGTGATTGGAGCCGTCGTGGTCATGCGAGAGAAGAGTGCATTCTGGAAAAAGGGAGAGCACAGTGAGTTTTTAACATAGAGAGAGACAGAGAGAGAGGCAGAGAGAGAGAGAGACAGAGAGACTGCTCAAAACTCATTTCCCCCTTATGTAACCTCCCCATTTTCACCCGCAATCGGTGGAAACCTATATAATACCTAACGACTCCGGCTTTTCTCCATACAATACCTTACCCTGTGTGTGTGTAGAGTTACTGCTTTTCTGCCTCTCCTATATATTTTTTCCAATATTATATTATTTCCAGCAAAAAAGTTTAGCCGACTCTCATTTCACATTTACCTTTATTTATAATATATATCACAAATTTTGCCAAAACAAAACAACCTTTTTTTCTGTGAATATATATATTATATTCATATATTTTACAAATTTTAACAAAAACGACTTGAATAATATATTATATATATACGCAAAAGAAGAGCAAGAAGAATAAGAAGAAAATATATAACCACGTTATATATATATTTTCTTTTGACAGTTTATTTATTTGTCGATTATCGTGTGTATCTACATATATTTATTAATATATCTTGTGTGGTTTTTCTGTTGAGAAGTATATATATCTCAACTGATAAACAACTGTTCAATCACTCTACTACCACTGTTGATTGCTCTCATCATCACCCAACATAAAAGTTTTTCTTTTCTAACTAATTCAAAATGGATAACAACTTGAGTGGAATTTGCTACAATGACAACATTAATGGAGACTGTCCCATGAGTGGAGACGAGTCAAATAACAGGTATGTTCAATCCTTGATTCATTTCTTATTATTAATTAAAATAGATCAAATCTCCGTTAGAAATGACCAGAGTGCAAACAAGTGTAATATTTCATTTACCAGTTTTTAGTTTTTAGTTTAGTTTAGTTTTTTATTTTCAAAGTCAACGCGCTTGATTTTCACTAAATGGATTACATTTTTTTTCATCAATGAATGAATGAGAAAAGACTTGATTTGCATTTCCAACTTTTTTTTTTGCAAGACGGAATTCAAGTATTACGGTATAGAAAAGTTTAGATGGTTTAGGGAAATGATTGTATAAAAAGAAGAAGAATACTAATCATAATAATATACTTTTAGGATTAGCATGGGAATTTATGTAAGGAATTCATTTACTTTGGTCTCTCTCCCCACACGAGTTTGAATCATGAACAAAGAATTAAATATTGACAGCTACAAAATTGGTGTTTCAACTGTACCTCTGAGGTTTTTTCTTTTGTCGTCGACTCACACAGAGTGTGAATGTATCTTACATACATAATACATAAACTAGTACATGGATGGGTATTAAATGTACTTGACAGTATGTACTTGTGAAGAGCATTCATTATCTCTCTTTTTGTTTGAAGAGAGAGTGTGGTCAGTTGTAGCAAATATATAGTAGACATTTTTTTATATTTAATAGCATGCAGGCACTTGAACACTCTTGACTCTTGAGTTTATTGGTTCAGAATTCATTTTCATAGTAGTCTGTACATCATGTGTACAATATCCAGTTAGTTGGCTCAACTCCGCGGCTAAGGCTAAATAAACGCACCGAAAAAATGTATGTATTTTGACGAGTGGCGCATGGCTTCTTGTAGTCCAAAAAAGAAGTATTAAATTGACATGACAGAGAAAGAGGAACGAGGACTATGTAGACGACAGAGACCTCAGAGGCTACATAATACATACACATGCATAATAAAAAATTAAATCCAATTTCAAACCTTTTGTTTCCACGCCTAAATAAAAATGGCTCAATTTTTCTTACTATCCGTATATAGAGCTGATGAAAAGCCATTATGGATATGTTCTAAAGTTAATGTATATAGTTAAATTGAAATGGATAAGGAATAATAATAATGGGAGGATTATGACATCATGACTTGGCTAAACCGGATTGCAGATTACTCAAATTGTTTTTTGTATTATTTGTATATTTGTTTTCATTTAAATTGAAATCGATTTCATAAGCTATATAAATTTGAAAAATGAACAATGGGATATATACACAACTTTTTGAAGGAATTCATTTCTCTCATTTTTTGACTTTGACTCGTCCTTTGGGTAGTGCGCTAGTACACAAACATACATCTAGTAAAACATCTTCTCGTAAAAGTCGTCCAGGAAATTCTTCTATATATCATCTCTTCAATTCTCTCTCATTTAAAGTACTGGGAATTGAGACTGACAGTTTTGATATCACTGTGTGAGTACATTATTATATATATATGAATAAAGAATAAAGTCCAAGCGAATAGCGAATGATACGCCTTTTACATAGTACCTACATTCTACTACATATACGATATGATAGTCCAGAATTATTGTATTTAAATAATTCAAGAGTTTTTTTCAGGCTCTCGCAGTTCATTCCTACCCAGACGGAATTCCCCTTGTATATATATAATAACATATATACGAACGAACAGATGGATATTCATCCATTATATATACCATTCAAACTGTAACCATCCATAGTCTAGTCCACTCTTTGTCTTTACACGTACATAACCTGTATTGATTGACTCTCTGTACTTATTTAATGTTTTTACTCATTCCGAGTTTGAATTTCATTTTGTTTTTCAACCGGCTTCTCAGCCTTCCATTTTTTTTTTGTTGATTGCTCGCTCACTCTCCTATAGAGACAAGTTTTTATAAATCTTTAATTTTGTCTATCATATCGTATGATAGTCGGACCATGGTAATGGCCATGGCAAATGGCGACAGTGGAATACGAAACTGCTCACCATATATATGAACACATTCTATAGTTATGTATACCTTTCTCTCTGTCTTTCTGGATATGCTCAATCGGATATATACTAGTCCCCCTGTTTTTTTGTCCATACACATGTGAATTTCCGCATAAGCTTTTCAGCTGGACATTCACATTTAATATCCATTAAATATGGCAAACGTGTGTTCATGGATGTATACATACATATTTTTAGTGATGGGTCTCCAGTTATCTATAGAATTAATTTCTCCATTGACAGTGCAGAAAAGGTCAAAGTATTGTGCTGACTCTGAAGCGAAACCTGAGAATTGAGAAATTAAAAAACTGCTGTGACTGATCGTGAGAGCCACAAATTCACATGGATAATGGGGATAACCCTATGTGACGTTGCATCAAATTAGGACGTCGACGTCGCCTTGACCTGCAATTATATTTTATTATATTATAGTCATTCCAATGAGCAAGTATTTAAAAACGTTTTAAAGACCTAAAGCAACATCCGCTCAGTTAAATGATGTTAAAGTTTTCTCAGTAACATGAAGTATACTTATGTATAGTCGTAGTCGTCGGTCGGGGGGAAGAAAAAAATTAAATAGTTGTTAATGAGAGGAGCAAATATATAACATGATTTTTATGGGACTTGGTAAGCACGCAATGAAAAAATAAAGAAAATCACATGAGTACCTATATAGAAATATCTGTCTGTATTCAACTTGAGTCGAGTCACTATATGTTATTGTTTTATTAACATTCCTTACACTAAATTTTCCCTTAATTACAGCATTGTATATACAATACAACAGTGCAACGAGAAAGAGAAACACACAAATATGATAGCATTGTTATCTTTTTTTAAATTTGTAATTAGTAATAGCTTTTTTCCCACTCAACATGAACATACATATATATGTGTACCTATATATGTATTTCCTCTGTAAACTATTGTTGATTTCTATATTAAAATTTAAAAAAAAAAACAACACATTAAATTATGACGAGGAAAAACGATATGGGAAATGTAAACACACATTCGTTGGAAACGTTAATTGGGATTAGTTGTTAATAGGAAAATAACTTCCGCCAAAGCATATTCCATATATTTTTATGCCGGATATATATTTTAGTAGTGGAAAGGTAAAGGCGTTTCTCGTAGCGGCGGCCGTCTAGAGTCTCGGTTTTTTTTTGGAAGTATAGTGCTGGTACGATGCGTTCGAGGAGTCGAAGCAGAGGAGCAAGGAATTATCATACACACAGAAAAGGGATTCGATCAGGCATTTCTCCTTCCATTCGGAAGCAGTATCATGTGCTCAAAGCGTGCTCTCCTTCGTGTACACACTGTACACTGTACTGTACACACAGTACACACAGACTCTTTCATTCCAGTTCCATTGGGTGTGAGTGTACGTGTACGGCATTGTACGATGTAATGGCAAGTGTTAGTGTAGTATAGGAATTAGCCTCAAGTCATCATCATTCTTATTTCTCCTAGATCTAACCCGTCTCGTCATAAGAATACAGACTAAAGACCCGTCGTCTCTACTTCTCTGTACTCTGTACATTGTACAGTGTACAATGCTCAGATTATAGGTAGATATATCGAGTTAGGGAGGAGAGCTACCACTTTTTTTCACATTTACTTTTCAAGTCTCCCTCCCATTGCATTTCCACATTTTATGCAAGTATCAACATTAACCATTTTTTTGTTTATTTCTTGAAAACCTGCCAAATTTTCTTTCCTCTTTCTTTCCCATTTTCTACTTATAGCTATTGTATGGCAATAATAATAATAATAATAATAATAATGAAATACCGAATATTTTAAATGCATACAGTATACAGTTATACATCAAGAGTTTGTCTCCGTTTTGTGTGCATTTTGGATTTTGGATATCCATTAATTATGGACCATAATCAATAGTTTAAGGCTAAAATAACTGTAGCGTCTGGCATATTTAGTAAGATTGTCTCATACTATTTACTATTTGTATATGTAGCATAGTAGAACAGATGTGACTATTCGATATGAATTACTCATTCGAGACAAAATAGAATTAATTGACATTAGTCGCACACACACATTGTGCGTTTGTTTTCTCGTGAGCTTATTAAATTCATTTGTATTCCCTTCACCTTTCTATCTGCGAGAGAGAGAGAATTTTGTAGAAAAAAACACACAAGTGCTCCTTTATTTATATTATTATTATTATCATTATCATTTGTTACTATTATGATTACATTAGTTGTTTAGTCAGTACATTCTTCACTTGTCTCCCATTCCTCCAATTCACATACCCGAGAGAGAGAGAGACTGTTTTGATTTACATATACATACTACATATTGATAAGGAGAGAGGATATCAAATATCAAAGATTATGACTCTACGTAATAATTATTGTAATTGTTACATACATGTGCCATTGTGTTTTGATGATGACGATGATGACTCGTCACACAACTTTAATACACAGATATATAGGTGAAAAGTTTTCTCATGCAGTCAGTGTGTGTGTGGATTATGCGGCATATAGTCCAATGTCCAAGTTCTCGTCAGTGTCTACCAGGTCTACCTCAAAGAAAGAGAGGAAGATATGGATTATGAGCTTATGTCTACTCTTGTTTATTGTTTATGTTTTCATACATGAGTTTTTGAGTGACCGATTTTCTAGAAAGAGAGAGAGAGAGGGGGGGAGAGGGGAAAACATTTGGAGCTAGTCCAATTTGATCAAATTATAATCTTTCATGTATAAATTATAAATTACAAAATCTTTGAGAGGAGTATACTTGTGACTTTTGCGACTTATACCACGACTTTAATTTTATATGAAAATGAAAGGGATTGTCTCATGCTCATGTGCGTACGCGATCACACACCATCATATAATGTATAATGTGTGTGGATAAATAAGGTATTTGATCATATTAAGGTGGGATGAACAGCACAATCAAAACCCAAACGAGAAATGGGGAAAAAAGATTTGAAACGTTTGTGATTCAGAAACATGACTCGTCCTGCTGTACTCACAATTAAACCACTTCCATTCCATTTGAATCATTATGAAATATTTGTTAATATGTAATATATTACATATATGTATACCTATATGAAATCGATCATCGTCGTATAGAATCTGTATAAGCAAAAACAAAACTGAAAGTCTGCATGTGGAATGAATCTCGGCAAGAGTCACAAGAAGTCAGATATTGACAAAGAGCTAATTACCATTTACTATATAGAGTTGCTAATGTACATTGACAACTTGTATCTAGTCATGTGAAGTGTACATGTACATGTATATACAAAGAAAGTAATTTAAAGCTGCTGTCCCATTATAATGATTTGTGAGCCGTTTCATGTTCTTTTCTTTTGAGTCATAATTTACAAAATTATTATAGAAAAAAAGAAGTTAAATAGAGAGTTGAATGGATTGCACAAACAATTGTACATTGTATACTCACACTTTTACTATTAAAAGTACAAAGTATACAAATTTGATACTGTATATATATAAAACAAAATGTTCCATTGTATTTTGTGTGTTATATATGCTCTCTGTGGTTTTTTGGGGTATATAGACATGAAGAATTTGGTTGACGAAATGTTTGTCCCTGACATTTGAATGAGTGTGAGGCAGGAGGTGTGTGCGAGTGTGCGAGTTTTGCTCGCAGGAAAGTTGGCTTGATTTTTTTTTGAGATTTGGTAAAAATTAGGAAATATTAAAATGCATAACATTACAGAATTATGTAGGTAATTTATACAGCATGAGCAAAACAACTTGTACTCAAGTACTCATATACAATCCCATTTGTTGAGTGCCTGAGTTGCAATTAAAGTCTACGTAGTCGTCTGTAACATTAAATTCTTGGACTTTGCTCTTGGATTCAATTTGGCATTCTTAATTCTCAATTCTCTCAGTTTTCATCCTTATTATGTAGGCTAAGTGTCGCTCGCTCTCTCTCTCTCTCTATCTTGTATCTGTGTAGCATCATGAGTAAAAGTATCAAGATTTTTTATTATATTTTTTCGAGTTGAAGATTGTGTGTGCGTGAGAACCAAATAGACTTGTGTCGTCCCTCATCAATAAACTTGTTCAAAAAGTCATTTGTTATCAATTGTAAAAGATATACAGGAAAATGATGAATATTATAGAACGATTCATTCATTCATTTGATAATTTTCAAGTCCATTTAATTTAAGATTGCGCATTGAAATCTGTTTGAATTGCATTCATCATAAAATGTACGTTCAGGTACATTTTATGCGAATATGCAAATTGTTTTGCCTTGTAATATTTTGCATTGCAAAAGTTCCGGTTTCCGAATGATTCGCCGCCTCCTCCTCATTTCATTTCATTTCCCATCCATTGATAATATTTATATAAACAAAAGGAATTGTAACATTGAAAATTTCTATTGTATTGCCAATTTTTTTTGTTTTGTTTTTGCACATATTGCAATAAAAAAAGCGTTTTGGTTTTTCCTCAAATTAGCTTGTTGTTTGTGTGTACTTTTGTGTATAACAAAACATAATAGAATTTAATTCCGGGTTTTCCATCCTCCTTCTTCGAAGGTTTCGTGCATGCATATATATAGGCTGAAAAAGACGCTCGACTTGTTTTTTCTCACACTTGAGAGAGCTCATACGTCACACGTCACACACTCACCACAGCTCCTGACTGACTGCCTGACCATCGTCATCATTGCCTTTTTAAAGCGCCCAAAGACAGGAGTAGAATTTTTTGCATAGCCCAATTTTACATACATGTATTTTAATAGTACATAATAGTATGTATACAGCCAAAGCCAACATAAAAATAAAAAAAGGGTCGTGCAGTGTATGTATATACAATTGAAATACTGTTGTGGTCGTCTACTATACTACAGCTATACTACTACTAATGCTACTATAGTTTACTCGAACGTTTATTAAAGTTAACGATGATTGTCGGCCCACCAGTGACGTGACGTCATGTTTATCCTTTGATTTCTATTGGGTAGCTGTAAAGGCGTTCCCAGGCTCATGTGGTGGTGTGACTCTCATAAAGTGAATAAACCCTTAGTTTAATACCAAATTTTTATATGTAGAAGAAGATATAAATCATATGTGTCTATGCAGAGCCATGTACTTTTTTTTTGAACACAGCAGACATTCAGAACCGTAGCAACTGTGTGTGTGTGTGTGTGTGTATGTTATGTGGGTATGCTCACAATCACATGATGTTAGATACACGCACATAGTTCTTACTCACTTTTCAGAATGATCTGTAGACCAAAAATAATAATATTTAATGAGTAATAAATGAGTTCATCTGTGTGTAGGAGCAGAGACAGTGAGAGAGGATTTTGCAAAGAATTAAAATCTCAATTAAAATTAAAATGGAAATCCCCAGTGATCAGCCGCCTCGCAGAGTCAGAGAGATGTTAGTCTTTTTGGCAATGTCAAGTGTTGTGTACATGAATATGAAGATTCTTGATAGCATTTACATGAATGGAATGTCCCTTGTTTACACAATTATTCCACATATATGTTAATTTTTCCACACGTCTTCGTCGTCGTCGTCGTCGTTCCTTCGTTGATGATGTTTTGTAATATTTTTTCTCAACTTTCAACTCTCTCAAAGTCCTCTTATATATTAAATGAATGAAGCTTACAATATAATACGTATGACGAGATGACGACTCGTAGAGATAACAAAAACTGTATCTTTCATCGTATAGTTTGTGTACCCCATTCACCTTTCACACCATTACTATCAAACGTATTATCAAAAGTCAAGAAATCAAGAATCTCCCATTTTATGCTTAAGTATATTTACCATTTTGTTTATTTTTCTTTGTAAAAGCGTATTTGTATATATTTTATATATTGAAGAAATGTAGACCATGTACATGATATATTATATGACATGAAATAGTATGGGAAAAGTCATTTACAGCTGATTAGCAAACACATTGACATTTACATATTTTAACTCTTGCTTCACTCCGAGAACTCGAGTCTGTGTGTGTATAAGTACAAGTACATGGAAAATGCACTCACTCACTTACTCGCTCGCTCATCAACTTTATCTGTGTATATACTCCCATCACTCCTCCTCTCCTTTCGTATACTTAATATGTAAGGAGCATAATAAAACTACTAAATATTCCTCAGTATAAAACATTAAAACAAGGGAACGGAGGGAAAATTTAATAATAAAAAAAAAAAACCTCACATGTAATAAGAGTAATACTAGTGGAAATTAGATTTTTGCTAAATACCTACATTTAATATGTTTCACTGATGGTGAGATTCCCTGTACAGCTCTCACACACATTTTAACTACCTGCACATAAATATTTTCTATGTGTATTGTGTATACAAGTGTGTGCAGACATGATGAATATTTATAATCTGTCATGTATTTGACCAAGTCATTCATGACTGAGTGTCTACATTAAATCTGTAGTATGGCATATTCTGTATATCTTATTTTGTATTGTACTCTCTGTGTGTATGTATATTACTCTGTATGTGTATATGATGACTGATGACGTCTCATGTTCAAATAACATTGTAGGAAGGCAAAAGTTAATGCACACAGACGAACATTCATTCATATTTTTAGCAGGCTTCGTGTGCTTTTTCTCTGGGCTATATAGTCATACTTCAATCAGCATGACACACACGAATCCGTCATAATATCACACACACACAATACCGAACAGTGAACAACTCACCTTTCCGTTGTTGAAATCACATGATCCGTATACAACTTTATTAAATGGAAGGAAAAAAAACGAATTGCTTTGTAAGTATTATAAGTAGATGTTATGTGTGTGTAGACTGTAGAGATACATATTTACATATATGCTCAGAGTTTTATTATTATTATTCTTTTGAGAGGAGAGTGACGTACATATTATATTATATTACTCGTCCTTCCCTCCTTCGCCTTGACTTCCCTTTCAAATAAGTTAGCAAAGTATACATAAGTTGGTGTAATTATTGGTCATCTATGCAGGTTTATAAGTATGTCACAAATCAATTGAAACTCCTATGTATATAGAGTCGTACTGTGAAAAAGAGAGCCTCTAGGTCTAGGTGTTAATTACAAAAAACAACCAGAATTTTAACCTTCTTAAATAGATTCTTCAAGTCTAGTCAATCAAAGAGCGATTGATTCTCTCTTTCTCCTGTGGATAAAATAAAAAGGTGACATGCAAAATCATGTGTGCAGTCTATATAGCCCATCTCAAATCTTAAGGTCGGCTTTATCTTTACATCATTGCATGGGCAGAGTCGACACTCGACACACAGTCAAAGTCAAAGCAAAGTGTAATCCAATCGAAACAAATGTGGGAATGTAAAGATAATAAAACAAAACGACTCATTCCAAATTTATATATCGGTTTCAATGGTAAATCCAAATCGTAGTAATTTTCTATATATATATAATATAATACTGTGTGCGTACTAATTGTAAGACATGTTGTTCTATCGTCGATACATTTATATTTATATGCATATATATAGGTAGGTATTTATATATTTTTTTTTGAAGATGGTTTGACATTTCCCTTTTGATTGACCTACTAATAGCTGAATTTCTGTATGCATAGTATGCATACCTCTCGCTGAATTCCATTAGACTATTTACTGGTATACATATTTACAGAGAGATATTCTTGGAATGGATGATGATGGGAAATCGAAATATTCTAGACTACTGTTCCATACATTTCATTTAATTCCATGTTTCTCTGTATATGTAGAAATTTCTAGGGAAAGCTCGTCAGTTTTACCTGCATACTATGTAGATAGAAATGTGGTTGGAGGTTCACTGGAAATATTTATGTACACATGCTCATAAGGACGTAAGGATAATATAAAATGTATACATATATATTTAAGTACAACCATAACGCCATACCAAATAGAAATAGAAACTGAATATCCGTGAGTATGCAGTACATGTACATAGTAGGTATGCTTTTGCATACCTGTCCATTTACCTATCTCACCCGATATTCAAAGTCCTTTCCCTTGTATTGTATACTCGCTTATTATTTATTTAAATGCTGATGTGGCGTGATGCGATGTGTGTTTGTGTTTGTGGCGTGACACATTTTCTCAATACCTATTACTCAGTCACTAATTCCCCGACTGGAAATATAAAAGAGGGTTTCTTTGTTCTACATCATGTATATACAGATAGTCGACATTACACTCCTAAATTACATCATCCATTTGATCTTCCGTTGTCTCTCAAAACTATCAAAGTTTGTCTTTGCCTTAAATATTGTAGAAAGATGTCTTGCGGAAATGTAGAGGATTTAAATATAAAATTCATCGTTTCAAAAAACTAATCAACACTTTAGTCATATTTCAAATTAAGTCTTATTGCATTGAGCACACTATTTGTTTGTTGTACATACTACTAAATACGTACATCAGTGTGTGTAGAGAGAATGACGTGAGGGAAAAACTGTATTTAAGTTTATATGCTAATGTCTATGCATATATTCCGAAGGTTCTTTTGCAATGTTTTAAATGTTGTAAATGACATTGGCATTTGTATATAGTTTTTTCGACCATAAGTGATGCTTGCCAATCGTCTCATCATATAGAATCACGCCGGAAGCTTTAAGTACATCTTAAACTTGAGTTGGAAGAGTATATAGTATGAAGTACATATATACATATTTATATATATTTCTCTCTCGCCCTTTTGTCTCTGCCAACTCCTCTTGTGTATCGTTGCGGTTTAGAAGAGATGAAGATGCAGATGTACTCACTGTGAAATAATATTTTAAATTAGTATTGGGTTTTTGTACTGTACACAGTTGGAGAAGGAAAAAAAAATTCTTTTGGGATTCCCTTAGTTTTCATATATTTCTCTATTTTCTACACCCATCATATCTGCTTTATTTGTATGATGAGGTCACTGTAGAAGAAGTGCATTTTATGTAGAAGAAGTCCATAAAGAGTATTCTTCCAGGGAATTCTTTTAAAGATTTTATTACATAAAGTCAATAGGTATTTTATTTTTTAGTAAAGGATGGAGAAAGAAAGGGAGACAGAAAATACTGTTGAAAAATCAGGGCTAACGCTATAAACTTCGCATACATATACATACAGTATTATTCTCAAGTACAAAGCTCAAAAAGGTGTATAAACTTATATATTTATATATGTAATATAGAGAGCGAGAAGACAACAGAGAGTGTCAGTCCTCATCACATTAACCAACCTGTTTGGTCATACAATGGTGCATGGTTTATTCTCTCAGCGTAACTACCTTAGAACATATGTATATACGTACACACACATTATACATCACACAGACATAGTGCAAAGATACTGAAGAGTAAGCCTTTAGGAAGTCATGCACACGCACACACACACACACATATATACAGTGTACACATCACATGTACTTAGCTCACATCTACTAACTTTTCAGTTATGAACCTCAAAGGTACTTTAGTTACATGAAATTCATCTACCTGAGTGGAGGTAGTCTGGGTTTCTCTAATAATCTTCAAAAAATCTAACGCTATATATCTTCATTGTTTTTTTCCCTCGTGTCATTTCATTTTCAAAAAATCAGTCGTTATTAAATTTTTATGGATCTGTGAGAAGTTTTCTTATTGCGTATACAAGTATACGTCTTCACGAGCTCACACAAACATATACATACTTTGATTGCTAGTAGTTCAAATTAACAATAAGTCAATGTGTATATCGATTCATATATTTGAGTTGTTGCAAAGCATCAGTGATTTTTTAAAAAATTAAAACCAGAAACTATAGGTACAGCCTCAAAGTGGGAATTGCAAAGGCATTCAAAAGACTTTTTTTCTTTTTTTTTTTAATTTGCAATCAAAGGATTGTGTTTTGTGTTCCTGGAAGGATTGAAAAGAGAGAATTAAAGACAATGTGAAAATCACTATAGACCAAAGTACAATCGTATATAAAATTATATCAGTTGCAATGCGGTATTTGATATTATAAACTTCCACAAACATCTATGTCTACTACTGTCTACAACTTACTACTTCATTTTCATCTGTGCAGTTGAATAGTTTTAATGTTTCCTCACGTTCCTTGTCTCTCTACTATTGTTGAGTATCTGTTCGTCTAGTATAGCAGGAAGGAAATTCAACGCAAATGAGTGCAAACATTCAAGAAAACTGAGAAGAGGAAATTGTAATGTAATGTTGTGTTGTCAGTTTGGTATGGACACACCACTTTCTCTCTACCGGTCTATATATCTATATAGTGTACACGAATGAATGACTAAAAGGTTGCTCAATACATACATATACATACATAGTAATACACATTAACAGTTAGTCAGTCAGTCAGTCAGTCAGTCTATCAGTTTTCTTGTGTCTTTGAGGAACTTTGTTCTCTTGTGTTCATTCGTCCATTTTTCTTGCCAAGAATAATAATTGGTACCTCTACAAACACACACACACAATCTATAGCACAAGTAATTGAAATAAAAGGAATGTAATAATTTTTCCTTAACCCAATTTTTTCTTCTTTTTTGTTTTTTTTTTTTTGCTAAACTCACCATTTTTCTTCGTATTACCTACACACACAGTTATACAATTGTATACATGTATTAAGAGTCAAACAATAAACAGTTGTTGTCACAAATTATGCCGTTTTATCGGTTTAATTGTTTCAATGTTGTCATGTTGTGACAATTATTATTACATTGTAATTTGTAACATATATAGTGGACATTCCCAGTATCAATGAATATATCTATACAAATAATATCAACAAAAGTATACATGCAAGTTATATTATATGATATTATCATTATACTTGGACTTTCCTCTTCGTAAGTACATTGTAATATGCATGTGACAAAAGACGTCGTTAAATGACGTTCATTATTTGTGGAAATTCTAATTAGTCTTTGTCTTACCGATCGTCACGTATAATTGGAAAATTGAAACTTTAAAGTCAAACGATATCAACTGTAATTTAGTCTTTATCTCATTGACGATAATATCACAATCGCACACACACACAGACAGAGGAACATAATTAAACAAAGTGGTTAAGGAAAGTGCATCATCAGTAGTGGTGTTCAGTGTATAGTGAGAAGAGAGAGAAAAAAAGGAGTTTACCATTTCAGTTGTTGATCGTCATATTTGTTTCCATTTCATCAGGTTCTTCAATTGATCATCTAGTAGGACGATCTTTGATCACGAAGAGACAGACGACAAGTGTGTCACACACACATACAACTAACTATACAATCCACATAGACATTATCTTGATATTATTTGCCATTCTTCATCATCATTTCCACTGAAACAATTTCCACAAGTCTGCGAGCGAGAACCAAAACAAAAAAAAAAACTTTGTCACTGCCAAAATTCACAGTGTGAATTATTATTTTCTCTATGAATTGTAGTGGAACACGTGGGGTGAAAACTTATAACGCCGGGATTGAAATTCCGGCTTGTATTTTTTTTATAGCATGTCTCGTTTTAATTGAATAGAATTGATAGATTTACAGACTTTGCAACTATACTATTGTGATTTAACGAGTTGTATACTTTAGTTTCCTAATTTATTTAAACAACTGTCATTAACTGCGGTGTGGTACATTCCTGTACTTGGTTGTTTTATTTGTCTGAGAAAAGTGAAATGTGCTTGAAGAAAACCCAACAACAATCATCATCGATAAAAAGTTGAAACATCCGTCCGTTAAATAAAATTGTAGTTTAATATTCTCTCCAGAGTGTTTGTTTCATTTGTTTACTTGTTGTAAACTTATTTAAACTTTCTAAAATGCAAGACTGGATGTCCGCCAAAGCCGTGTTGTGGTACATAAATATATGATGATGCTTATTATTATTATTACTATTATTATTAACTAATTATTAACTACCGAGTACATACTTTAGATACTTACTTGCCTATTGAACAGTTAATCCAAGCTATTATTTCCCTTTTACTTTTCCATAGATTGATTTGCAGGAAATTGAGGAATGTACATAAATATGATAAATATAAAGAGATTCAAAACGCACAAGTTTTTGTAATACATTTGAAGGGATTTGGGAAGTTAGGTAGTTTTCATTCGGGGAGAAAAGAAGGTGCTGTATGAACAGATTCGAAAGTTATTTACTCTTTTATTCACAGCCCTTGTACATATATATATATATAGGTGTGTACAGGTTCAAAGCGTAGACAGTTAAGGTAGGTCGAGGATTTGAGTTCCAGTCATTGTATGAAAAATATCCAAGTTGTAAATATGTACATGTTATGTACATTGGTTTCCTATACTATACAAGGCTTTCAAGTCTCGAAGTGGTTAAGTATGTATAACAGTACTGTTTTCAGCAGCAGCAGTATTGTTGTTTTTGGAGGTTTAAAAAGTTTCTTCCATAAATACATTCAATATACATAATACATTATACATAGAGGAGCAAGTGGATGTACAAAAAATGCATAGGGTATATGTATGATATCTATGTAGTATCTATGTAGTATCCTACATATGTATGTACATATCTGGTTTACTTGTATGTACATACATATGTATGTTAGCATGAAAATTTTCAAGATTTGTATATACATATACATATGTAGATATATGTATAGAAAAAGGGTTAGATTACATATGTACTTGACTCGAGCTCTCAACATGGTCAAAGCTACATATAACGTGTGACTTGCATATATATTATATATTCCATGCGTATAAAATTAGAATTGGGATGTACATATGTAGGCTTTTATGTATATATTTATATACAGACGTAATTTGTCCAGAAATTCCAGTTTTCCGAGTTGTACTTTGCACCTTCCTTGTTTTGAGGAACAATTGAAAAACATTTAAATATAACCTACGCAAGTCCATCGACACTGTCCCTGTCCTTAGTCTGATCGAACGAAAGGAAATGCTTCATTCAAGGACTTGAAGGGAGTCGAGTACACAAGTATAGTATTTTATTATAGAGTACAAGTTATCAGTAATATCAGTTTATCAATAATAATTATAATACAAAAACTATATACATCTTGCATCGATTCAAAGATCTTATAGATGATGAATATATTCCTATGGTACTATTTTGATTGTCTATATAGTTTGTGTCAACTTACTTGTGTTTCTTTTCCTATTATTTTTCTGTACTATTTGTTTGTTTACTTACTAGAATAAATTATACAGATATCCGCAAAAAAAGTGGTTGTTAAATTGAGAAAACGGGAAAGATTATGGTGTTGCATAAATCCTTAGAGTATATACATATAACAAGTTATATATACTCTAACTCTCTAACATTAAGCATACATCGTATGGGAATCTGAATCAAAATAATAAAAAATATACATTTATTTTTGATTTGCTCAGTGTTTAATTGTTCAAAAGCAATTCCTGTAATTCCATCACATTGTACAGCGTGCATGGGAAAACAAGTTAAATGTGTTTAGTGTGTTTACTATTGAGTTTTTTTTGCCTTGCAAACATAGTGGATTTTAAGAGTTTCATTATAATTCCTGCTGAAGGTTACCATACCTTTTTAACAAGTGACTTGTTGCAAAAGGTTGTTCATAGAATATCCTACATATGGAATGATTTCACTGACAAATGAATGTCTCCTTTGACATTTTTATGCTCATAAATATGAGGAGCAATTATATAGTACCTGTTTTTGTATTCTTTTCTAGTAAAAAAAACTCTGACATGACTTAAATTAAATTCATCATCGCTTGTCACTTGCAATCAATAGAAAAGAAGATTATCTATCTACCAAATGGACAGAGGGGTATGAAATACTTAGACTGATATACAGGTGTGTTGGGACTTTCAATTTTTTTTGTCGTGCATCATGGGTAACAATTGCAAAAGTTGTGTGCAAATTAATTAAAGAGCTTCCATGAATATTTTTTCAAAAGGTACATAATATTAAAGTACTGTAGAAAATTGGAAGTGACTGCTGTATGCATGGTGATAAAAAAACATGTAAATATTAAATGGGTAAATAAGCGTAGATTGTAATTTCACGAAGATGTGGGATTGGTCAGTCAGTAAGGTAACGTTATTGAGTAGGCTTGTTATAAAATAATGTAGGTCTCATGATTGCCCCAAGACTTTTTAACCTCGGCCGGCCAAGTGTACTCACAATAAAATACAAGTTTACTTCAAGACCAGCATACTATTACATGCTCGTTTGCATGATATACATTGGGGGAAAAAGTATGTGGCTTTCGATTATCTGAAAGCGCTTCTCTGAGAAGAATAATCATGTTCAGCACCTTGAGTGCAACTTTTGTATCTTTATCATTAGAATGACAATATTATTCATAATGTTACATACATGAATCCAATAACTATAGTAGGTCTTTGCCTCTTCCTCTCTTCGACTGTATGTTTACATACATAGTTTACTTTGCACATATATCGTATGTATATGATCGATGCAATGTAATCTTACAACTCCTATAGTACACAATGCTACAATAATGTGTGAAAACAATTCTCTCTTCCAAAGTACATTTTTTGAGACGGAAGGATTATTTTTTATATAGTTTTGAGTTTGAGTAGCTGTAAAGTTTTTTCAAAATGTTCATTATGAGGATATAAAATTTATAAAGTTTCTTTCATTTTTTTTTATTTATAGCAGTACGACTCGCTCAAATAAAGGAGGATCTAATGGAAACGGACGCCGTAAAATGTCTAGATGGGATCAGTCTGAGCCAAACCATTCCAATGGAAGTCTCCTCTCTACAATGGAAAGATTTGTTCAGACTGTCGATGATATGAATGAGACAATTTTGGTTCCTTGTCGTCTTATGGATATGAAATTCGACCAGCAGCAGTCACAACCACAGTCAACACCACAACACACATCTGGTCATCCCGGTTTACCGAATAACATTGGAAATTCTGGAGTTGAATCCAATAATAAACGGCTCATGCAAAATTTGAATGGTATTGATCTGTTCCAGTTCTATTCGATGCTCAATTCAGTCAAAAATGACCTTAGTAAGTATACAATACTGGACATGCGTTTTTCTTATTATAATGATTTGGTTTAGTTTCAGGAAATCGTTCATGACATGCGATGTTTTGAATTGATTTTATTTGTCGTTTCTTTATCAAATTTTCTTTTTAGTGTGGGGTAATAAGTCACAGAGCACGAGTGTAAACTGCAATAATAATTCTCATAATGCTCCGTTGAGTGCTCCTCAGCCGCCTCAACCAGCTGAGGTTAAGGGCCATGCTGTAAGTACATAAATACATACTATTATTGCGCGCACTACAATACATTTTGCAAATTAAGTCATAGTACAATCAACGGATGAATATAATTCAATTCGATCTTTTATAATTCCGTATATAGAGAAGACCATCCACTGTGTCGACTACCTCTTCTACCTCAGCCAGCGATACTGGTAAGGTTTTATTTACATACAGCACAAAGTTGATAGGGATACAATTTTCTAAACCACATAAAGCTCAGCATAAATGTTTTGTACCGTCTCCTGGCATTTGAATGATTATTTATCATTTCCAGAATTCTCTGAACTCAACGAAGACTCTGGAGTGGAAGCAGAGGAAGAATACTCTCAACAAATGGCTGACTCCTTTCATCATCATTTAAGTGGTCTTCAACAAAGTTTAAAGGACCTTACCTTAGCAGCTGACTATGTTACGACAAGATACAATAATGACCTCGGCGGTCTTAATATATAAAGAAGAAATCCACCAAACTTATCTTTTCACCAAGTGTACATACTTATTATTATATTCATATAAATTTAGAGATAGATACACGGCAAATAAATCCAAAACAACACCCTCCTAATAACGATAAACTATGTAGAAAGTATATATATTACTATAAATGTACTACTACTGTTTCTCAACAATAAGTAGCAGCAGACGCAATACTATTAGTTAAAATTATACACGATAATTCGGTTTTGTAGTTGTAGTTGCGAATCAGTAATAGAAAATGTTTGTGAATTACGTTCGATCCCACGAAAGTTAAATATCTCCTTAAAAAACTGTATGTATTTTTGTTAAAACTTTCCGCACATGCAGTTAAAAAAAAGAATATCTTTACTTAAACTTGTAGTAACGCAAATTCGAGTGTATTATAACATCATATGATATCGATTAGTTTGCTTATTATGGTTGTCGAAAAATTTATTTTTTACTCTTGCATATATTATATGTATTTGTTGTATTATATTTGTATTGTGATTTACAGTAAATTAATCAAGAGGGAATTTGCCTTCAAATTTCTGCAAGCTTTATGAATGATAAATTAAAATGTTATAACGTATAAATATAGTATATTCACCTATACCTACAAACCCAGAAAAACATGTATGTTATATAGCTACTATAGATCAAAATGTATACACACAAAGAACTTCATCTCTATGTAAACTTCATAACATATTCGTATGCCAGTCGTATATATTTTGTCCTTTGAAAACTGATAGTAATAATTTAAGAATAATAAGCAAAATTAGAGTAATGGAAATATAGTTAAAATGTCCTCAACTCACTTGTGACTACTACTACTACTTCTCCTCTTCTGGAAGATGAAACAAAACCTGAGAAATCATTGTTTTTCTTTTGCTTTTAATGAAAAGTCTCGAGTCGAAATTTTTCTCGAATAAACTTACTGATTAGTTTTTTTGGAACTCTTTACTATTACAACATAAATATATATATTATGTATACAACAACATATTTATGAATGAAACTCTATAAAGTAGTGGTAGTAAAGTAATGTAAAAAACCTTGTACCATACCTCTTCTACTATTGAGTACTTTACATTTTACGCCGCCAAATTCATCAATTTACTTCAGTTCTGAAACATGTGAAGTAATTTACTACTGCTAACGATCTAATAGATGATAATTCTATGTATACATACTATATATATTGTAATGATAATAACTCTACTATTATTCTATATATATACACCTATTCGATTTTTTGTGGGGCTTTGTAATACTACATATATACTTTTACTAAGGGTAAGGGTACACATTAAAGACTAATACTGATTTAGTTAACTCTTTTTTTCCCCTTCATTTGAATATTATATAATTTCATGATACTATTACTATGTATATCAACATTCAGGCTAAATGCTACTATAAGCTTGAAATATGCGGGATTTCATATAGTAATGATATAGGTAATACATACTTATATAATTATAGATAATATAGTTGAGTCTAATGTAGGGTAATTCAATAATTACTCGTCTAAAATAACTTGCTGAACTCAAAAAGAAAGCATAGTATTATAATACTGAGGACGTAATTATGAAATGCATAGCTCATTTGAGTCAATCAACACATTACCTATTTTAAGGCTCATTGGTCTCATTGTATAGAGCTATGAAAAAAGCTTGATAACTTGTCAATTTAATCGGACTCATGGCATGTAATTGTGTACTATATAGAGAAATGAGACAAGAAACATTTAAAACTGTAGTGTGTAGAAAGTTTATCACAAATCTTTTTAAAAAAAAGTGAATTTTGTAGTGGTTGAGTAACTAATACGGTGTAAGGAGGATGAGGATATTCTATATACACATAGAATCTCATATATAGTATTAAATGATGATATGCGATCGCAAGTACAGATTGTACATTTTTGCTCTCATAAATACACTATATAATACTTATGTAATTATTATATTGTTCGGCTATTCAATTTATTTATATGTGTAAATGCTCGGCAATTTCATCAGTCTAGCTGTTAATGTCTTCCATATATTTCTATGTAATGTAATGTTGTATACACAATGCCATTTCCATAAAATAGTATGCTGTTTACTTACTTGCAATTTTTCCTATGAAAAAAACTAAACTAAACCAAAAAAAAACATTCAATGCACGCTTTTACTTCAAAATTTATATACAACTTTTGCAAGCAAATTTTTTGTACACACTTTTGTGATGGCAAATCTTCTTGTGACTTACAAAAAAAAAAAACATTCAAGTTACACTGATACTTTACCGAGCATTTTCCATATAAAAAAATTGATATTCAATCTTATATTCTTTAGTAATTTGGTATGACTTCTTTTGAACAAGGAAATGAATTTGATAGGACACATAGGGCATAAAAATATCTGAGACAAAGAGGAATATATAGGACAACAAAGTAAAGACAATTTTCTATTGTAGAAAAGGTTATGTGAACATTTAAATGTAAAATTCTAAGTTGGAAAAGTACAGAGGGATGTCGAAGTCGATATATATTCAATCGAATGTAAAGAAAGATTTCTAAACTATATATAATTCATGGTTTTATACGGTAAAACTTTTACCATGCCATATATTTAGTGAATCGACTAATTGAAACAAAAACAATTGTAACAATTTCATAATGTCCCTTCAGCTTCTATTATGTGTGTGTATTTTAGACTGAAGTTTTCAGTATATATAGTAGTTAAATCTTTTTTATTCACTCATTACAAACTTTCTTGTACTAGATACACGCCGTCACTCGTCAGTCATCAGTTGAATTAATGGTGCAAAAAATTTCGCAATCAGTTTCATGCTTGCTGTACGAGTCATAAGTTTATGAACTTATAACAATCATAAATAATTGTAATTATTGCAAGGTTTTTTTTATGTGTGTATACTTTAAATGTATAGTAGTAATTTAAAGGTTTGTTGTGTGGGAACGGGTGAGAATTTCTCACTGAGAAATAAGAAAATTTATATATATATTTAATAATAATTGTCTTGTTTAAGATGACTGCTAGCTATATAAAATGCGAAAAACCTGGTAGGTAAAGGATACAAAAGCATTGACTGCTTTGTGTAATAATTCTTTAGTACGTATAAAAATACATTCTATATATTATTATTATTGTAACTGAATTTACAAAGGAAGAATGGACTCTATTCAATGGAGTGAGTGAATGACAACGAGAGAGTGTGAATCATATTGGGAAATATTCAGTAGAGATGGTGGCAGAAAAATCGAACAAAAATTAAGATAATGTAAGGGAAGAATAAGAGAATGCTATGAAAAGGCAAATAATTTGTGAATAGCCATTTTATTTTGAAAAAAAATGTAAAACTTAAACATAGAAACATGAAATGTTAATTATTATTAATATTATTATTATTATTAATTAATTATTACTGTGCAGTCTGTGATATAACGGAGGATAGTGAGACGCTGGGAAAAGTGGAATTTTCATTCATAATTATTTGTACTTTTTGCGATTTCGCATTGCCTATTGTGTAACGAATAATATGAAAACATTAAATATAATTATTATTATTATTATTATCATCACTCGTCATCATCAAACATACCTATAGATATATATAAAAATAGATACAGATATTGTATTTCCTCACACGAATGTGTAAGCATGATCAAATTACTTTTTTGTAGCAATACAAAAGTCGGAAATAAACCAAATATGAAAAAAAAAAATGCCATATTCCCTTGGTGTGTTTATCTTTTTTGTGTCAACAAGTACTTGAATCATAAATTTTTTCGAATGAATGGCAAGAAGATGAGTCGGAATTGAGAAATAATGACCGCGTTCATTTTATTACTATTTTCCTCAGGTATATATCACTTACAGAATATATTTCAATATATTATTATATTATATATTATTACACACATTTACTAATTTCGACAAGGAGTTTAGCTAGCAAATAGGATTTTGGTTTATACGATAATGATATTGTTATTATTGTAGCTAGTAAAAATATATCTATAGCCCTTTCGATTCTTATACATCAGTCATTTCACAGATGAAGGCCCTTTACAAATGTATTTGCTCGGACTGAAAATTGTCCATGTCCACACTAGTCCACAGGGAATACGAGAAAACGGAAGTTTAAAAGGAAACGCACAAGAAAATCACGAAAACATTTAAAGCAACATGTCCGGGCTTTGCCAGTATTTGGAAGCTTACACAGTTAAAGGATTTCATTAGACTTTTTTTTTGTTTTGAAAAATTTGAATGACGTTGTATTTGTGCCAGGTCTGAGCTCTAATTCTGGTAAATACATGACAGCAATATAACAATTAAAAGACGAGATCCTGAGATCATACATAAGGATAAAATTATAATCTTACGGTATAGTTAGTGATTTTGAAAGCTTTGTCCCTATAAGAGGAATAATTTGATACACGTCAGTTCATCATATTCATCATAACAAAAGCAATTCTTATCGTTAGAAAAATGAGGAACTAAAATCCCCAAATCTTCGATATGTCATCTAAGAGGTATATTTGCTAAAAAAATTATTATTTTATTTATAATTCACTTATAAGATCTTCAATGAAATTCCATTTCCAACTTAATGAAATTAATTTTTGCATTGTTGGTGCGTAAATAAGTACTGAATACATACGTGTATTTGAACAACATAAAACGTCAATAAGTACAAATAATAATATGGAAGTCATATACGTGCATAACATGTACGTAGTGCGACAGTTTAAATAACCCCAAACAAACTTTCATTTCCCCAAGAATATTAATCATAAGACCAAACAAACAAAATAACTAGGGATTTGATCCAGATCCATAATATTCAAAAACAATTTCTTAGGTCAATGATCAGCACTGAGTATTATATTTTAAAGAAAACTTAAAGGGTTTTAGCACTGGTGAGTGGCGTCTCCATTTATTGTCACAAAATAATTTTCAAGTATAGCAAACATAAGCTTGTCTCTTGAGTATATAGGCTGGCACTGTACTAAATTGATGCAAATTTTTTAAAGTGTTACTTCTACAAAAGCTTAGGCATACATACTATAATAATTATAGTATAATTATTAGGTACTGAGACTCCTTTGGCTTGATGAATTTAAGATGGACATGCTAGTTAAACCAGGAGCGGTATTCGTGTGGTAGTGCTCCTCTTCTAGGATAGAACGTATGTCTCACGGAATATTTCATTAGATTTGTTACTGAACTTGTGTAGACGTCAGCAAATCGAAATAGCCTTTTGGAAAAGAATGTTGGATTCATGTGTGTACGGAACATACTCCCGAATTGTGGATTAAATATACGCTTTGTTGATTTCCTATTAAAATTTCCAGAAAAATAAAACATTGATAGATCATCAAAATATTAGTACTAACTTTAGAAGAAACATGATGTCAAATTAAATTAAACAGTAACTCAACAGCGTTGTTCAAAACTTCAAAATGAAAATTACCTAATCTTATTTCTTTCTAGTTGCCATTCCTTGATTACATCATCGCAACTGGAGTCGTCAAGGTCTTGGTACGATTCCAATAGAGACCTGCGTGAGCGTATAACACAAATGTAAAGCATATCGAGTAACCAAATGAAACTGATATGTGCACATTTCCTTGTCAAATTAAATGATGGATGGGTAGCAGAATGAAGATCAAATTACGTCATAAACTGGAGCCAATTCATGGCATACTTGAAATCCGGAGAATTGAGCATTTCAATTTCATTCTACAAGTATATAAAACATGAAGAATATGAATGATCGCCACGAAAACTACACTTCATTGTTGACTGATTTTTTTTATAAATTTATTAATTCTTAATATAACTCACGGCTAATTCTTTGATGATCGCACCAGTTCGCCAGCCATGATGCAAAGTTACGTCAGCCAAGTCAGTATAGGGATGATCGCCGAAATATAAAACTTTGTCCCCTCTCCATCCAGTAATCCGTTGAAACTCTTTGATGTTTCCACCATAATAAATTTTACCTATAGATACCACAAAAAAGGGAAAGTGGTTGAAAAATAGTAGGTATTTTGAAATATTACTTAAATATTAAGTCCCGACGTATACCTTCGTCAAATTTTGTAACTCTATCCCACGTCCGTGAATCGAGTACAGGGTCGTATAGTCTAAAAGGTGTTCTCTCGTTAGTGAAGAAATGGGGTTTTCGTGCACTATTCATAAATTGAATCCAAATCATTTAAAATTTCCTTTAACTATGCACATTAAATTTTATGGATTACAAAAATAAAAAGAACTCTCTATACCTGACAATGATGACGTCAAAAAAATCTTTCCAGTCCAGACCGATAATGTACTTTAGTCCGCTATCAACAAAATGGTACGGACTATTAGTAATCAGAAACAGTTTCTTCCCATCTTCTTTCAACACGGTCAAGTATTCCCGTAACAATGGGTCAATGTCCATGTAATTTTCAGGATTCTTCGACACGATTCCGTGCATTGTCGGATGGATACTTTGTATAGACTCTTTGACATCTCGAAACAAAGATTCCGGGCAAAAATCAATCCCATTACTATGAAGAAATTCTGTCACATTACATAGTAGGTTCATTTCAGGTAAAGAGAATAAATCTGCCAGTTGGACCATATTTGGTGTCTCATGCTTCGTTTTGCTCCCTTCGATATAGTTTATTGGAATTTTTCGACTTCCGTACAAATCCAGAACTTCGTTATCCTCTAGTGGTGTTAGTCCTCTGTAGACACATCCTAATTGTATTTGCATAAATTGATCAACCTTAAGCAAAAGTCCTTTGTAAATATCGTAGTGCAGTCCTCGAACGGCAAAGTTTGGATTGTATTCTAAATTTTCAATTTCCTTAGGATACTACAAATTGGACAAACAACAAAAATTAGTGAGTTCATCATTTGAAATACTAAAATATACGAATCGTACTCCGTTATTCAATATTGTTAAAACAAGGAATTATATCATACTTTAAATGAAGAAAGAAGAACTTGTCTTCCCAAATCGTAAATTAGATGCTCTAAATCCGGACGATAACAAGCTAACGTATAATCATAGTCAAAACCGAAAACATCAACATCTCGAAGGTTAAGCCGATTACAGGCAAAAACAGCTTGTGGATCCACGTCCTCTGGCAATTTCTTTGCTGCAATAACAGAAAATGATAAAATATACTCACACATATCGCATTCGTCATATTTTCTATACTTGAAAACTATAAAATATGAATAAAAACTTGTCCATATTTACAAATAAATAATGTTATACTTACATTGGCAATATGCACTGGCATCTTCATAAGCTTTTTTAAGTTGATCTCTCGGTTTCAAGTCCTCTGTTAATATTGAAGCGACGTCATCTGAGGATCCCGATATTTTATTATGAAATGTATGACGTCTAATTAAATTACTAATTACAGGGTTGGGGCCCGAAAGATTTTTAGCAGTGGAAAGAAAATTTCTCCTTCTAATAAAATAATCTATGTAAGAGATCACTTTGGATTTACTTAAAGTATGCATATAGATACAATGTAAAGTCTAAAACAAATATTTAAAATGTATTATATCACGTGTGGGCTTAATGTTCTCGTTCCTCGTTAAAAATACAATATGACGGTGAAAATAAATACAAAATGTTTGATTCTTCTGGTTTTCTTGGAGTGTTTTGCGCCGTTAGCTTGTACTACATAGAGAGCTAGTCGGGTATTCTGTTACCTGTTTTTATATGAATCTACTACCCGTATTATTATATGTTATAGTCGCTTTTCTATCGCACTTTCCTCGTTACAACTATAAATTTCTCACGGTCTTCCCCCTGAAAATTCAAATCCCAAGAAAAACTAAACTGACTAAAATTTTCCTACACATTGCATCATGCAAGCATTATTATTATTATTATTATTATTATTATTATTATTGCACGAACAATACTATCCTTTTAAAAGGTAATTACAGATTGTTTGTAAATAATTAGATATTTATTTCAAGTACATTAATGTAAATATTATGAAATGGCAAATAAATAAGTAAACATGTTTGTAAATGGATCATCTCGATTCTCTGGAAATTCAAGAAAACTCTCGGTAAAAAAATTAATTGCAAAATGACGTGAGTGACTCCTCAAAATGTCGTTGACAAATCATAGGTATTGATTTGTCAAGTTACAAATGACCAGGTTCATAAATATTCCGAATGCTCGAATAAGGCTATATATTCATCGTTATATGTATGTAAAATAAATTCTGACATCACTGCCGACGACTCAGCAGTGCTAAAATCCATTTAACTTAGGTATATATTTGTATGTATATGGTTCTGGTATAAAATTGAAATCAAAACGACTATAGTGTGACTGCGTGACAAAAATAAACTTATTTTTGCTTTATCATCATCCCTATATAAAGTATAAATATACTCGCATGCGATGTAGAACTTACATGGAAGATGCACATTTTGTCTTGTTTGCGATTACTGAATCTGAATAGGCAGGTTGACTTTTTTTTATTACTACAAAAGTAACTAATTAGGCTAGTGGTAAATATAATACAATTTGTGCACTTTTATAGTAATGCAGTGGCACTGAATAATTAGTATATCGTAAATACATACGGTGTACCTAAGTACCTATATACGTATCCATACGTCCATGGACGTTTTACGCGAGTGATTTTTTGGTCGTACGGGTGAAAGTGATAAAGTCTAATGTAATTTTCAAGTAGTTATGGAACAGAGAGAGAGCAGACTTAATTGGGCTCAAGCCTTGTTTTGCATATTTGAAAAATAAATCATCGCCCACAATAATAATGCATGATAATGATGATATTATTAGTATTTATATATATGTATACTTTATACTATTACGATTTGTGGTGTATTATTCCCATGAGCAATGATACACACTTATTTTCTGTACGTGTTAAGGAGTGTTGTAGTACACTCTGTCACAATTGCAAATCCGCACTCACTTATACCTGGCGACTATACACACGGGGTTGTGTCAACGCATAAGCATAAACTCTATTTGTTCAAGCATTAAATGCTAATTGTATATTGGTTATTGAATCATTATTATCTCTAGTATGTATCTCTTTACTTTGTGTATTTTCTACCCTAGTCCCTGTATGTACAGATATATATGAATGTGTGTGTGTGTTAACGAAATATTAATGTTTCAGATCAAGAGATGAAAACTCGCCGATAGGAAACACCTTGAACGTGTACTGCGTCTATTTTATGTTTGTACATGGTGAGCACAATGAATTGGAAGACTGATAAAAAAAAATTTGAACTTTATCCAAAGTTGTTAACATAGGATTTACCTCTGTAACGTCTCTTTTTCACGGAATATACTCAACTTTTCAATTAATCCTGACATTGTCTGCATGATCACGGTCGGTGACAATGAAAATACTATGCAGCCATTTTGATTGTACAGTTTAAAGCTTATTCAGTTTCCGTCGTCCATTCATGATTGAAACAGTTTATTTCCAATGCGAGTTTTTCATTTCCTTGGTGCGAACTACATAGGATAACAAAAAGAGGAACAACAAAGCGTTTTTACTCTAATTGTTAAAACAATTTTATCAAAATGAAAGGAAAACAAGAAAATTGTGCAATTTCTTTAAAGTGTCCAGAGATTCTACTGAAAAGTAAGACATTGTCCATGCTCTTTTCATTATTGTCAATTGTTCTCCTGGTTCAAGTCCACTCCGTATTGGGAGCCAGGTCCACAGATGAACTTGACAATGGTTTTGTGATCCGAGAGGAAACGAGTCATTGGAATTATCACTACAGTTCTGACAATGGGAGTCATAACTACGCTAACAGTTCCATCATCATTTCCCCGCTGATCAAGAGTCTCGACACTGTCAAGTATTGGGGATGTTACAAATACTGGACTGGTGTTGACTATATTGGAAGTGGTTTGACAAATGAAACCTTTCATTTGGATATCAATCCCGAATCCTGTTTGCATACTTGTCAGGTGAGTGCCCATGTCCATGTCTATGTTCAAACACACTTCTTAATTGCTGCTGTTAAGTCGATCTATATGAAAATATTTGACTTTTGCATTTTGAATTTTGAAATTGAAATTTCTTCCCCATTTTTCAGTCTGCTCATGATCAATCATACAGATTGGCGATGATCAAAGGAGTCATCTGTATCTGCATAGATTGGAAAGATTTTCAGAAAGCTCGAGTCGACAACAAGTTTTGTAATTTCCCGTGTCCCGTGACCAAAAAGCCGCCGTCGACATTGCCCGGTTCCAATGCCAATGTCAAACAGGAGACGGGTTGTGGAGGGAATACCGCAGTTTCTGTGTACTGTAATCCAACGGAGGATGTGCAATGTACTCAAGTTAATTCGGACAAATTTGACATTGTACAGGATACCCACAAGATTTCTTCAACCCCCAAAAGCAATGAATATGTTGTAGAGGAACCGAGTCCTCGTCCATTACACCAATGTGTATATTGTAATGTCACAAATGGGGCCGGCGTATCCTCCTGTGATCGAAACGGAGGTACGTACAAACTACAGTTTGCACACTCATAAATAGTTGATGGTTTCCCCAATATGAGCATGAGAAAAATGATATATCAAGAAATGATCTAAACAGGTTTTCACCGGACACAGGATTATTTCCCAATGAACAGTCCCGAAGATTGTATTGAGAATTGTCGAGAGATCATACAACAGGATCAGTCAAAAGAGAGTTTCCCCATTGCAATCCTCATGTGGCTTTTTGTTAATACGGGCTCACAAATAAGTGGTCTGGACAGACTCCCCACTTGTCGATGTGAGAGGAGGAATCCTCTGCAAACTATCGGATGGTTCATTGCCAAAGATGATCACTGTCGTTCACCCTGTCCAGGTGACTCGAATTTTAAGTGTGGGAATCAATCGGACTTTCATTATTTCACCATCTATTGTGGTGTGAATGGGGATGAGTGTGAGGAACCGGAAGATGATGATGATGGTGGTGGTAATGAATATTCAGAGACACCCACACAATTCATTGACCCAGAGTCCTCCCCTCCCCCGACCACACTCACCAGTACCAGTACCACCGACTCTACATATTTCCCGAGTGCACCCACAACTATGAGTACGGAAAGTATCAATACGAGTCCCGAGAAGACTGAAATGACATCATCATCCGTCCCTACAGCTACGGTCATCATCACACCAATTGTATCTTCTACGCCTTCCACTTCCACAGAGGCCACCAGCACTACTACCACCGAGAACACAACAACAACAACAACAAAAACAACAACTCAACCAGTCATTCAAACAACACCTTTCAACAACTGTCAGAGTAGGTGCAAAAAGACGGATCAACATGGTATTGAATGGGAAGGATGTGCTGGGGTCATTGTCAGGAGGAATTGCACCACGATGTGGATGGATAAAACAGGTGAGGCTATATGGAAATGTTCAGAAAATGGAATTTTTGAGTCCTCCTCACCGAATTTCTCTGGGTGCTCCACCGTTTGGTATGATGACTTGTGGACCGAATTGAATGACACGTTTTTTGCAAAGGTAAGACCCAATTTCCCTTTCAATTTCGATTTTGTATGCATTTCAGTATTTGTGACTGTCAGTAGTCTCACTGTCTCTCGTTTTATTATTCTTGTTAGAACCAAACCATACCAAAAGAGAAATCGGACGAGTTTCTCAAAAAAATGGAGATAAAATGCAGGCCATCCGAGACGAATAAACTACCTTACTATGGTAATTCATGACTACAAAAATACTTGCCAATTCTATGGCTGCTTCTTTCTCATTTGGACATTTTGTTATTTACTATTCTTCCACAGGCCATGAAATTAAACGAATTGCAGAATTATCTTGGCACATTCTGAATGGTACAAAGGCGGACTTGAATGAGCGTGTAAGTTTACTAAAAACAGCTATAAATTTGCCAGGAATGCTCTTGAAATATCCTCAACCTTGGGAAGAGTTAAATGTGAGTGCATATGTCAAACTTTTTGTTCTAGTAAAGATTATAGCTTGTACTGATTATTTCCATGTTCATTATGACATTTTCCATATATAAAGGACACTGAAAAAGCAAGGACGGGGAAGGAGCTGCTTCAGAGTATTGAATCTAGCATGTTCTCACTGTCGGAGAATGTGAATGCGTCCATCTATGGCACAAAGAAATATAATTTCAGTCAAAATGCGGATGATTTGCGTGCATCCGAATTTCATACCACATTTGGGATTCGATCAAAATCAAATAAAAAGGAAGTTCTCATTTTCCCTTTGGAAGCAACATCTACAAGTTCTTTTATTCGACTCTCAGAGGGTTGGGAAGAACTCGTGGAGATCCCGGCTTTTGTGGGCATTTCCGTGGATCCAACTTATATCCGGGGTATTTTTAATGCTAATCTCAACAGGTAAATTTTGGATTTTCAAACTCATTCAAACTCATTCAAACTCATCTTTCATTGAAAACAGCAACCACAATTCCGTATACACGATACAGATATAATAAAAACTCTTTATATGTACATTCTGTACAGTTTTGCCGATAACGCAAATTCCACTGTTAAAAGGCTTATAAATGGGAGATTGTTGTCACTGTCATTACATGGACTCGATAACAATGACTACAAGATGCCACTGAATAATCTCAAAGGTAAAAAAATCCATGCGAGTTTACACGATTTTCCATTTACTTTCATACTCGTTTTTTTTTTAAAAAAAAAAAATTATGTTTTTACTTAGTTCATTTTCTAATCGTATAAGTTTCGAATTTGTACGCAGGGAAAAAAGTGCAAATTAAATTTCAGCATGAAGTGGACGCATGGGGTGAGAAAAGTCAAGATGTTCCGAGAAAACTTCATGCTGGAGAGAAAGCAAAAGTAGCATTAGGAAGCGCAGTTTGTGTTTTCTGGGATATCAGTAACCAGTACGTTTTTAAATAAATTTTACACACACACATTTCTTCTTCCAGGAATGAGCACACAATTAAATGACATTGCCTTTCCACTGTGTATATATATAGAGAATGGGGAAAAGATGGTTGTAATGTCGTGGAGACGACAACACGTTACACGATTTGTGAGTGTAATCATTTGACTTCCTTTGCTGTCCTAATGGACACCCACAATTATGTCGTAAGTTTTTTTCACGAATAAACTCTAATTTCCTCGTTTCATCGGTACTTACAGACAGATAACGAGTAAGGAATGATTGTGAATTTTGAATAATGTATATCTATATAGGGAAAAGATCCGGTATTGGAGCTCCTCACATTTCTATTGTGTCCACTCTCCGTCATCTGTCTACTCCTGAGTATTGTGATTTTCTCGTCTGTGGGGGCCATTCAGAGTCAACGGACGACGATCACAAAGCATTTGTGCATCTGCTTACTATTTGGAAATATCTCACTGCTCTTTGTCGTCGATCGGAATTATTTCAAATTACCCGAAGTAAAATTCATAATGTATTTCATGGTTCATACAGATGTATTCACGAGGAGTATAGTTTAGGTATAATACATATATAACAACTGTTTTTTTGTTTGTTGTATTTTATATAGGGAGTTTGTATTGGTGTGGGGATCATGACACATTATATCTTCCTGGCTGCTTTCGTTTGGATGGGTATCGAAGGTGTACATTTATACAAAATGGTAATCTTTGTTTTCGACTCTGGGAAAAGTCACACGACCATCTACAGAATCATCTCGTATGGAGCACCAGTTTTGATTGTGGGGATTACGTGCGTTGTCGGCTACCTCTTAGGTCATCATCCATATGGCGGAGATATGTAGTACGTTTTCTATTCACTGTGTTTACATTTCCGGTTTCTGAATTTGCTTTTCCCCCTCCGTCTCGTCTTCAACTCGGCACTTTCCCAAGGCTTGATTTATTTTTATTGAAATTGAAAACAATTCAAAATGATTTTCATTTACATTCAAAACTTTTTTGTACACATAGTTGCTGGCTGGAAGGTCCTTACATTTGGAGTTTCATGGCACCTGTTGCTGTAGTCATCATGGTAAAATGATGACATATCGTATGAACACTTTTACACTTTGATAATGTATATGTACGGAATGAATTTCTACGGAGACACTTCCTTCTCTAATTACAGGGAAATATGATCATCCTATTTGTTGCATTGAAAACTGCTTATCAAATGAAAGCCTCTACTGCCGCCTTACAAAGTCGACAGCGATCATACAAGTATACATTTACATATACAGATATAATATATACTCAGATTTGTTATACGAGTAAAACGGATCGGAAATATAGAAAATCAATGTAAAGGAATCGAATCTAATACGTGGATATTTTGTATATAGAACTTGGATTCGGGGTTCGTTTTCAATTACCGTCATTTTGGGAATTACGTGGCTTCCAGGGTTTTTTGTGACGACTGGGAGCTACACAGCTGCAACGATTGCTGGATACATTTTTGTCATATTAAATGCCTCACAGGTGAAATTTATATACATTTATATACAGAAATAAATGTCAATTTAATCATCCTAGTCGCCTACTCGTCTTGTTTTAATCAGATTCTTCACCTTATTGCGTATATACAGGGGATTTTCCTATTCATTTTCCATTGCTTCATGAACGAGAAAGTGCGAGTTGTAGCTGAGAGGAATTTGAGTTTACCATCTTGGCTCTCATTGCCCATCAGCCCATCAAAGGATGTCACACGAAGTGTAAGATTCTGTCCTATAAACTAATGTACATACATTTAAAAATTCAAATAATATTACCACATGAGTATCGTATTAATATTTTGAGTTCTGCTGGTGGGCATTCATTCATTCAGGGCGGGCATAAACGATCAGAGAATATGAGAGCTTTCTATTCGGAAACATCGAAGTCCTTTAAGCGTGACCCTGAGATCCTCCCTGGTTTTGGAGATGTCAAATTTGGATACCCTTCGTCAGCCAATTCCAAATCATCATCAGTTGGCAAGAGAATCAGTCAGGATTCCGCTTCATCCGTTTTCAGTGTTCCAGACTTTCCAAACGCCTCCGATTCCATTGACTCTGGACTGAGTGAGAGTCGGACGAGCAGTCAAAAGTCGTTGGTGCGTGGGAAAAGAAGGTGAAAAAATATACATAAGGAGAGGAACTGCAAAATGTGTACATATATAGACTTTGAGTGAGGATGATCATGATGATCACATGTATTATCACATGTCTTTCTTGAGAAAGGAAAAAGTATTGCATGAAGTTGACAGTTGTTCTTGTGAAAACTTGTACCTTAAATTAACATGTGTAAATACTAAGTAGCGTTCATTTTTAACTATTTTTATAAATTATAATTGAGAATCTGATGCCGAGAAAAGTTTGGCCTCGTCATCATAAATTCATTGACGTTTCATTCTCGCAAGTTGTCCACATTTGAATCCAAAATATCAGTAAAAAAGTTCAAATCGTCTGTTAAGTTCACAAACGAACTATAATTATTTTCCTTAATTTCGTTGACCTGCTCCAAAGGTCAAACGGCTC
>JAIUND010001115.1:0-42196 GCA_034699125.1 Gisinianus flammeolus
ATCCGATGTAGTCTAACGGTTAGGATATCTGGCTTTCACCCAGGAGATCGGGGTTCGATTCCCCGCATCGGAGTAAATATTTTGCATTTTTTTACACGGACTCATTTTGTTGTTTCTATCAATCTGTCGTTGCACAATTACATTGATTCCCTCCCACATTTGTTTCATTTATTTTCCCATCTTTCGTTCAAACTATGTGTGTATTTGTGATTGATGGAAACTAATACTAATGCCAACCAGAAAGAGACATGCAGGAGTACTGGACATATAGTGGCTCATGCAAAAATACTGACTGGAAACATTGTAAATGTTTTGCGATGAATCCAAGTTTGGATATATATTTGACGAAATAATCATGACGGAAATATTTGAATGAACTCAATTGTAAATTATGTGTGGAAGACGGCGGAGAGGTCCCATCATAAAAAGTATTTGGAGAATGGCTTCATTTATTTCCTTCACTTTGCCTCTATTTAATTCATTTGTATACTGGACAAATACAAAATAACCTGCACACAATAACAATTACAAATGTCGACTAAACGATGTTGGAGTATAATGAATGATCGAATCTTTTATTTACATTTTTGCTTTTCGGTTTAACCAAGTTACTTGACATAAATCGCCTTCGTTATTGTGAATCGAAAAATATTAGGATATGCGACTGAGACCTGGAAGATCCGGGTTCAATTCCCGGCATGTGAGCAGTAATTTTGCTTGTTTTTACCCGGGTACTAGCCTACGTATGCTTAATGAAACGCCGGCTGTGGAAAACAAAGTGGGAATTTGAGGGTTCTCATCCCTTCCAACATCTCGTTTTGCAGCTTTGATAACAATTCGACAACCATTTTTGTTGGAGGAATTTCATTCACTTGTCCAATTTACAAACTATCATATTTAGATGAAGCTGAATTAGTTATTTTACGCATAGACGAAGAGACGGAAATGCATAAGGGCACACTGAAAAAATACTATCGTATATGTATGTATGCATCTGTGTGGCAATTAAAGAAGAAGCCTTTTTACACGTGCTCGTTCAAGTAGTTCTGGTGTGAGAGAATTTGTACTGTTACAATATACTTAGTACTTACAATGTGTTGTGTGCATGTGCATGTATGCTCGACTGCTGCATATAGTACATATCGTACATAAAGACTGGAGAGTACTTTAAGCATCGTCAAAATCGTATAGAATTCTTTGTGCATCATGGAAGACTCTTTTTCTTTTTCAAGAAGAAGAAGAAAATGAATCTCTGTAAGATTTGAAGATGGAGAGACGGGAGATTTAGGGACGGCGCACAACCATGAGCAGTTTATACTACAGATATATACAGTTTATACAGCAACTACCCCCTAAAAATTTCAAAGCCTCTCTCTCTCTCTTGTGAAAAGCTGAGTTTATTTGATGTGCAAGCAAAACAGTTCCTCTCTTGCTTTCCACGGAGAAACAGTACAAGACAGCACACACCACAGACAAGAGAGAGAGAGAGAGAGAGAGAGACTTTTTTTGACATAACATTTTTAGTATAGGAATTTTCTTATACACATATCTAAATATTATCCATTGGTTTAGTTCGTCGTTGTTGTTGTTGTTCTTGTTAATAATAATTTGAGTAATAGTAAAATAAATAACCCAAGATGTGATGTTGGAAGAGGAAAAAATCCTCTGTGTGTGGAAGTGAAAAAGTGTTGAGGCTGTATATTTCGTTGGATAATAATAATTCCAGAGTGTGTGTTGTGTATATGTGTGTGAGAGAGCGAGAGGAGAGCGAGTGTTTGTGATACATCCTGAATATACATAGTCATACAAAATACAAAATACACCCTCGATACACAAGTGTATACTTATATTACTCGGTATATTTATTTGTATATCCGTCTTATATGTATATCCAGTTCAAGTCAGTCAAAATGGAGTTCACGTGTTTTTCATGTCAGAGATTTTTTTGTACAGCTCTTCTAATTATAGGTAAAGTCATCATTTCATTTACTTTTACTTTATTTTAAATCCCATGTAAGTACCCATAAACGGCTAAAATATTATACTCTACACTCACATTGTTTAACTGTCTATTGATTTGAGTGACGATGTGATGTGATGCGATATGTCATGTACATTACAGCAGGGCAGAAATCATAGAGGATTATTCATACATTAAATTACATTATGATTTAGTTTTTACACATGTCAGCTCTCATCTCATAATAATATACGATTACTTAACTTTCAGTTTTAACCTTTAACGTTCGTTTGTTATCCATACTCAGATTTGTTTTGTTACACTCGACACTCAAAGGAAAGTAAAACCAAGAACGTGCACAATCATAAGTTTTTTGCACTCGACGTTTCAACAGTAGATCATATTTTTCTTCATTTCCTATTACTGAATTTTACTGTATACGTTTTATTACGATCATCGTCGAGACTGTCTGCTATACACATATAAACTAAAGTCAAATCAAACTGTAGAATGTTTGAGATTGAATCCGCGTCTGTATTTAATAGAAATGTATATAAATATTTTAATAATTTCGTTCATTTAATTTTCAACTGTTGCCATAAATTGTAAACATCAGGCATTCAAGTCATAAATGTTCGTAAAATGCAGGCAAATTTAGGTATACGTTTACGTGCAAATGAATGCAAGCGCTATACATATATTATATTCACCTGTTGAATGCGCTCACAATGTGAGACTCGCATGTTGTCATTCCTGAGGGAGTTTCTCCACTTTAAATCATTGGATTTTTTACAGACACGTTTAATTGATAGTTTATAATTCATTTCATTCAATACCGATTGCAAATTACCAGTAAAATCATGTTATTGTCATGTCATACGAGGGTGAAAGTGAGATTCGCAATGCTTATATTCATATTCATATTTTTGCTAATACGCCCCTTCCAATCCCATTAGTGTTTTTTAATTTCATGCTTAATACACTGTAAGACAAATTTAGCCGAATGGATTTTTCTCTATACCCTTGTTTTTGTTTTGACACAGGTTTTACATTAGTAACTTATGGACAATCATCCGATGAGAATAGAAGATTTCAACCGAGAGGTAAACGTTTTGACTCTCAACAATTATGACTCTTTTTTTTTTTATACATTTTAAAACTAATATTTTTGGGTCCTTATCCGCAATTCTGTACATATAAAATATAAAATAATCGCTTGAAGCTGACAAACTGACAACTAAATTCAAAAGCAATGAAGCAAAGCACCGCTGCCAAATTCTGATCACAAAATAATTTAATAATATATCTGTATTTATAGTAGTTGAAAGTTGGGATCTTGAAATATATACTAAAATACGGTGAAATCCATGAGGATGAAGGAATAACGTGTAATGTGTAATGCGTACCGTAAATTAATATTAATACAAAACTTGTATATACTCGAGTAAGCACTGTAGAAAAAATCTAAATCTATATAAATCCTCGTTTTGTTCCCTCACAAATGGGTGACGACTCGACGACGACTCTATCAAGTATGTATAGATATAGATATAAAATATTTGGTAGTATAGTATAAAAAAGTCCTGACCCTCCTAATCTTTTGAATCCAATTTTGTTCATTCATACACAATTTTCTTGTTTGTATAAAGTTGGACGGAGATGTAGGCTATTTTTACTGCTGATAATCCTTTTCATCTCCTCTCTCTCTATATACTTATTACTTATTACAAAATACACTCGACTCGAGTGTAGTAATTCCAATTGAATGGGTTAATAAGGGTGTGTTTTACATAATAATTTGGTTCATCTATAGATCTATAAATCTATAATCTATACACACTCTCACTCTACACATGCACTCATTTATTTAACATGTAAATATGCTCCGAGTACTCATTGTAGTTTTGGCACGGAATCCGTACTATACCTACGGATAACAAGAACGTTTCCCTATGCAAATTGCAAATCCATTCAACTATGTACATAAATATCGTACCAACAATGATTTAACGGCATTTAACATAGTTTAAATCTAATGTGCCATTTTTTGCTCATTAATTGATGAATAAAATGTAAGATAATTCTGTATGTAGACTTAATTTTACCATTTTGGTTTTTGGTGGTCAAACTATATTATAATGTAAAAACAAAAGTAATAATGCATAACCAAAAAGTAGAAATCTGAGGATCCGAGAGAAACTTTCATCGGATGAACGGGATTTCAGGATTTCGGGATTTTGGATTGGAAATATTTGAAGAAAAGTTTTGTGTAGTGAGTAAAAGTAAATACAAATATTACAGTCAAATAAAGTATAAAGTATAAAAATGGTGGAGGGTGATGGTGGAAGTGACTAAACAAACAGCAACATTTTGAAGATGTAATTAAGCTGATATTCTGATGTGTGAAACGAAACCAAAAAAAAAAAAAAACAAGTGTTTGACCATGAATATGATACAGGAGGATTGAAAGGGAATGAGATGGGAAAGGAAGACACTTCATCATCATCATCATCATCATCATCAATAATAACAACGAGGACAACAACGACTCCGACTTCGGGTCGAGTAAATGTTGGGGGATATTCCCGGACATATTCGGAGAGAAGATATGAAATCAGTCGGAATATTCAACGAGAGAAGCATACGAATCGGAAAGTGGAGACGGAAACCCGCGTGACGTTCCATCGAAATCCTCCTCCTTCTCCTACTATTAATACGAATGATAGTAATTATAATAATAATGAAAATAGGAATGATAATAATGGCGAAGGAGGGGGAGGAGGAGGGAGACGAGGAATGAATTGGAAACCCACAGGGGCTCACATCCTCACCATCACAAATAAAACATTTTCCTTTCCACATGGACTCAACTCATCCTCAGAATTTAGTAATGTCACATTCTTTCATGGGGACAACGACAAAGACAACGACAACGACAACAGGGATAGAGACGACAGAGACAGAGACATTGGCGATGATAATGTCCATCCGCTCAGTCATCATCACTACGAAGACGAAGACGACGACAACGAGAACCACGACGACGACAACGACGAGGTCGGCTCAAGAAAAAATGATGGAGGTATGAGTGAGAAAATAGGGAAATATACGATACGAATACGATACATATGTTCATGTTCATTCATACTCATGTGAAATGTGAATGTGAATGTGTGTAGTTGTGTAGTTGTGTAGTAATCGTAAGTATCAAAGTCAAAAACACTACTACATACTCGAGAATACTCGAGATTGTCTTGTCAGTCTATTCTATTCTATAATATCTACTATGTAGATACTTAATACTAAAATTAAAGAGTGAGAGAGAGTCGGTCGGTCGGAGGAGAAGTATCTGTAGTTTCTCTATAGAGTCAAATTCAAAGAAGAAAAACGAAACGAAAAACGACTCTATATAAAAATCCAAAAGGAAAAGGCAAAACTACAAACTATAAAAGCAAGAGCAAGCTCCGAGCCCTGTGGCCCGTTGACTGTTTCCATGTCTAAAATCTCTGTGTGGAGTGTGGGGGAGTGGGCAATGGAAAGAAAAGGAAGAAGAAGAAGAAGAGATATATCAATGAGTTTCTTTGTACATGAGCAACCGATAACCCAAACCAACATCTTTTGGTCTCTTCTCTTCTCTATTTTTCTGTCTCCGTCTCTCCATTATAATAACATATTACATATTTTTTTGTATACTTTTATACTTTTACGCATGTATAAAATAATAATATAAAATATAAAATACAAAATCAGCAAGTGGGTTCTTCAATTCTAAACAGTTGCGAGTTGAAGTATGTACACATACATACATGCTGTTTTCTGTATCTCCCAGTTCTTACATACATAAATGCTTACATGTATGGCATATGTACGGTTTTTAACTTTATTATGAGTCATACAATATATGTATAGATACAATACATGGATGTACATATTAATATTAATATTAATACATATGGTACTTTTGAGGAGTATGAATGAATTATTGAGAGATATCAAATTTGTATCCCACATATAAATATCTTAGCTCTTGAGGCAACTTTTCATTTTATATATTTTTCATACATCTCCTCTGTATACTTAATACTGTGGGATTTCTACTTTCTGTTATAGTACATAATCTGCATGTATATAAGATATGTACGACCATTTAGTATAGAGTTTTTACAGATTGAACGAGTTACTTAATTCAGCCATGAGAATAATTATTATTTTTCACTCCAGTATTATCCATTTTCCACAGATATTCATTTCATACAATTCAAACTTCCTCTATATATGCAGATATTCTCAGTCTCAGCGAATTTTCTTGAAAGGACTTTTCACAGTTTTCACAGTTTTCACAGTTTTCACAGTTTTCACAGTTTTCACAGTTTTCACAGTTTTCACAGTTTTCACAACAACAAAAAACCGTACATATGTGATGTAAGGATCAGATTTTTAATTAGGATTGGTGTGATCGGGATGATGAGGATGAGGACTGACGGTATACGGTACGAAATAAGTACGATTGTATATATATTTAATACAAAGGAAATGAAATATGAGACTGTGAACCGCACAATGAGAGTTGTCATCAGGACAATTACCGTCTTTATTCATTACAGCCTTTGAGCTAAACTCCTTCAGACCTTAAACTTAAACTTATAAACTGCGTACGATAATGCAATGATATTTTGAAGAAATTCTACGAAACGAAACTCTCGTACCTTTGTCAAGAGTCGAGAGCAAAGTGTAAAATTTATGTAAAACGAGTTTGAGTCTCATATTTTATATTTTACTTTGCTTGCGGTGTAATTTACCATTTTTATGCACGCGCTCACGTCAATTTTCCCTATTGTTGTTACTCGTATGTGTCGCGTCGAATGTGTGTTTCTCTCCGGCATGTCAACTTTTGATCTGTATAGCTATAATAGATATCTGCAATACAAATGCCTGGTTTACATAGGAAAGAATGAATTTTTCGTTTTCTCCTCTCTGTCCATCCAATTCCAATGTATGTTCAACTATTGAAAGAATATAATTAAGGGTTTTTGATTTTTACTAAATATTTGACCGCACCCACTCCCAATGCAATGCAATGCATTTATGAATTTGAAGAACTTCAGGGCGGACAATATTTTTTTGTATACATAAATATATAAAAAGTATATGCCACAGGATTGATTCCCTTTTCCCTAACGTCGCCGTCCCATGGGGAAATATCTGTACACACTCATTCATGAAGGAATAAATATGTACCTGAATGATCTAGTGATAGTCTAATATTAAAGCCATAATTTATGGAGGAAATTGCAATGTTTGCAGTGTAAATGAATGTATAAATGGCTTTATCATTCCTTTTCCCATCCTTTCAATTTTTTCAAGAACATATGCACCAAACTAAATAAACGTTTTGCACGTTTCCCCAATATTTGTATTTTCCCATTTGAATATATCGAACAAAAACTCTCGAGCAGTGGAGATGGAAAACGAAAACGAAAACGAGAAATTCTTAAGTACTGATTGTTAGCTTGGATTTGGATTGGGAAAGGAGATGGAGTTGAAGTATAGTTGTATTATCTGATCTGTATGAATATGAATATGATATGTAATGAATGAATGAATGGTATATAGTACCGAGTATATATGCAAGACCGCATCCATGCGATCAAAGTTCCTGCTACCCGGCGACAGGGAATCTTCTGATCGGGCGAGAGTCCGGCCTCTCATCATCCTCGACGTGTGGTCTTCGTGGAGAAGAACGTTACTGCATCGTCTCGCATTTAGAAGATAAGAAGAAATGTTTCCGGTGTGACTCCACACCTCAATACGCTCGAAATCCTCTTCTCAGTCACAAAATTGATAACATCCTTCATCGATTCTATCCAGGGTGAAACTTATATACATTTAATACATACATTCATTATTCAACCATGTACTTTTAAAATATCGTAGCTTACCTCTTAATTCAAAACAATTATTATTATTGATTGTATACATATTCAAAGTGAAAATGTTCTCATCTCATCTCACACTGATTTCCATTCGTGTAAATATACAGAACTCAACAACGTTCGTGGTGGCAGTCGGAGAATGGCGTGGAAAATGTGACGATTCAATTGGATCTGGAAGCGGAATTTCATTTTACACATTTGATCATCACATTCAAAACTTTTAGGCCCGCAGCTATGTTGATCGAGCGGTCTTTTGACTTTGGGAAAACATGGAAGGTGAGAGTTTGGTTTTTCCTTTTCCTCATCATTAGTTGAACACAATTGAAATTAGTATAGAATCATGCACGGAACAATCACAATCACAATTACAATTACAAGTCCATCTCTCTCAATCTTAATTTAATATGAATGAAGGAAAATGAATGAATGAATGGACAATTTATCTCTCCACAAGCTTTTGACAGTTTGAACAAGATATTTTAATAATACGATGCTGAGAGAATGATATCGAGTGCAATTAGTCTCTGTATTTTGTATATTCATATGTTTATGTTCATGATGATGATGAGGACGAGACCGGTTTATATTTGTTTGTATACAAATATACATATTTTTATATACAATGAACCTCATCAACATCACGTTTATTGTACTGTACAAAAAAAACTATAATAAAAACAGAAAGGCTCGGGATTTGAGCAACAGGTAACGTTGTAAATGCGTGAGTGCTGTTAGTGAGTGCGTGTGTTTTGTTTCTGTTTTCTGTGGTGAAGCTTTTGTTGCTGTAAATAATTCTACAAGGATTTACTTTAACAGTGTGTATACGAAAACGAAAACGATGTTTGATTCTGATGTGTAATTGTAATTGTAGTTGATCATTTACATTTACATTTGCCTCGTGTAAATAACTGTGCATGTACAGAAAGACGTTATGGGGATTTGTGTGTCTCGTTGTTTTCGTTTGAATAGGTGTACCGTTATTTTGCATATGATTGTGATGATGCGTTCCCTGGAATCCCCAAAGGACCATCCCGGACCATAACGGATGTCATCTGCGAGTCCAGATACTCTGCCGTCGCACCATCCACTGAAGGAGAGGTCCGTCCATCCGTCCATCCACATTTATTCATTCATCCACATTGATTCATTCCCCCCCCCCCCCAAACAAATATATGTATATAAAAAAAGTAATCTTATTTATATGAAAATGTTGGAATTGGATTGTGTAGGTCATCTTCCGAGTTCTACCACGAAATCTCCCAGTGACGGATCCATATTCACAAGAAGTACAAAATCTCCTCAAAATGACCAATTTGAGAATCAATTTTACCAAATTACATACGCTGGGTGATGATCTGTTGGACAAACGAATGGACATTCAGGTATACAATTAATATTCAAATATTAAATTAATATATCTTTGCATTTAAATATGCAATAAATAAGGAAAATGGGGGAAATGTATTTCATATTTAATCATTAAATTTTAATGTGTGCATGATTTAATGAATATTTATACATACATATGCTATATGTATGTATGTATATATGAAATGGGAAACAAACAAACAAACAGGAGAAATACTATTACTCGATCTATGAGATGGTTGTCCGAGGATCTTGTTCATGTTATGGACATGCCTCCAGATGTTTGCCTTTACCAAATGTCCAAGTTCGACCGGATCTTCATCATCAGACGGTTCATGGTCGATGCGAGTGTACTCACAACACCACCGGTAATTAAATCATCACCAACATGCACCAACACGACAAATATCTCAAAATCCACCTCATTTTTTCCCCAGTCCAATCGTCTCAGATTGTCTGAGATTTTAGGATTTCAGCCGGAAAAAACAGGTCGGATGAATTCATTCATGTGGTTTATGTTTTTGTTTTTGTTTTGGTTTTGGTGTGACTGTAAAGGACTCAACTGTGAGCAGTGTGGAGACTTTTTTCGGGATCTCCCTTGGAAGCCCGCCTTTGGGAAGCAAACGAATGCATGCAAACGTAAGGGAAATCCACATTCAATTTCCATATAAGTAATACATACATACTGATGTGATGAAATGAATGGATATGATTGGTTGGTTGGTTGGTTTAGGATGCAATTGTAACAATCATGCGGACAGTTGTCATTTCGATGCTGCCGTCTTTGAAGCGTCGGGGAGTGTGAGCGGAGGAGTCTGTGACAATTGTAAACATAACACGATTGGACACAAATGTGAGCAGTGCAAACCATTCTTCTATCTCACTTCGGATCGCGGCATTGCCGATATCGATGCCTGCCAACGTGAGTTCATCCTTTTTTACATTCTACAACATTTCCAATCCAATATCCATCTTCAATAAAATCTTTGATTAACAAAAAATAATTGCGTGTGCTTTATTATTATTATTATTATGATTATGTAGCTTGTGATTGCGATCCGCGAGGATCTTTGGACAGTGGGATTTGTGACTCGAGAACGGACACGGATAATACGTTGGAAGCCGGACGTTGTCATTGTAAAACTCATGTAGCTGGACGACGCTGTGATGAGTGTGAGAATGGATTCTGGAGTTTGAGTGAATCCGATGCAGATGGATGCCAACGTAAGTTCAAGTTCCCCATTTGAATCCGAATCCGAATCCGAAAAATCCCTCGAATTACTCCTCAAGTGTGAATAGTGAAATCGATGTTTGGGTATTTTGGGGCGTTACCTGCTAAACAAAGAAACAAACAACTTGAATCTACACATTATAATTTTACATAGGGGAAGTAAATATTTAATAAATGGGGTCACGCACATTGAGCAAACAGCAACACACAAGTCTAATGTGTACTATCTGTATGTATATCTGTATGTAATGTAATTTAAATTAATGCTGTAGCATGTTCCTGCAATTTATTGGGGACGGTTGGGAATCACGGATGTAATATGAATACGGGCGAGTGTACTTGTAAACGCTACATCACCGGACGAGACTGTAATCAATGTTTACCCGAATTCTGGGGATTATCCGAAGATCGTGATGGTTGTAAACCCTGCGATTGTGATGTGGGAGGAGCCTATGATAACAATTGCGATGTCATCACTGGACAGTGCAGGTACACAACATCAACACCATCATATCATGTTCTAATTTTACTTTACCGTATTTCCCCTGAAATTGTATAATGATGATGATGAATGATGAATGGTGAATGAGGAATGATTTTGTTGAATAGATGCCGAGCTCATGTGACCGGACGGAATTGTAGCACACCTGAACAAGGATATTTTGCTCCCATCTTGGATCATTTGATTTATGAAGCGGAATTAGCCAAAAATAGTCCGGTATGTACAAAATCAAAAACCACAAGAATTCTTAGTGATGCAATCATAAGATACTTTTAATTCTTTTTAAGATCTAAGGGAAACTCTGGCTATTTTATTTACGATTAATAAAGGCGACAATGTGTAATTTACATATGGAAAATATATGTACTTATGTACTTAGGGAGAGAGCTGATTGGGATTCTCCCTATTTGGTAGCGTGTATCTCAATCCTCAATCCTCAATAGTAAATATACAAGTTATGAAGTGTACACATATTTGAATATATATCGTATTTTACACGCACACAGAACAGCAACTGCTCTCGGAGGAATGAAACCGTTATTGAGAACAAGAACAAGAAGATTGTAAGCAGAGCCAAACCAGGCTATAAATAGTCATAAAATTGTCTAGTGTTTCTTAGTTTCTTTGTAGAATATACATAATATCTGTCTCTGTCTGTATATGGGCATCAAATTGGTTTATTGTTTCTTGTTCACGGTTGTTGTTGTTGTTGTTGCGCGGTTGTGGGTGGATTTTTTTTTTTTTGATAGGGTGTGCGGATTTTAAGCTTTAAGATAAAAGCAACGACGGTTTACAATTTGCATCTGAATTTACATTCTACAGTTCTACACACTCAGTGCAGTGTATTTATTCTATATTTCTATTCTATCGTAATTATTGTAATTAGTTTTTAAGTAGTTTGTCGATCTAGTCGAGTACTCGATTGAATAATTTCAATTTCGTCTTTCATCTCTCCGTCTCAGTCACTCTTTATATATCGTAGATACGAGTATATTGTCAATATGATACGATGCACAAATTATCTCAATGACTTTCAGTTTTTAATATGGGTTTCGTGGTTTCGTGGTGGTTTCCGGTTGTAGTTAACAGTCAATTTAATTTAAAAGAAAGGCAATTAAAATTCTAATGTAAATGTTGACTTGTTGATGATGATAATGATGATAGAATTGTCAAGTGATCGTGCGGGAGCCTTTCCGGGATGGGCGAGATTCAACGTGGACGGGAGTGGGCTTTGTCCGAGCTTTTGATGACTCCTTTTTGGAGTTTAGTGTGGACAATATTGTGACGAGCATGGAATATGAACTCGTCACTCGCTATGAACCGCAGGTATCCAAATGTCCAAATATCCAAATATGCTTATATTGTCTATGACTCTGCCCGCAGACAGACGACACGACACACCTTTGTCAAATTGAGGAACAAATTAATATTCCTCATCATGATGATCATGTTTTGTATAGCAACCAAGTTGGACGAAAATAAATGTGATTGTGACGCCGGAACGATTCCCGGATCCAGATGGACCATGTGCCAATAGCATTTCATATGGTGGGAATACGGCAGTGACGTTGAGGGAAGATGCAAGAGAAGCCATCTTGTACCCACCCATTTGCTTGGAAGCTGGGAATACATATAAAATCCGACTGGATCTTGAGCCAACTGACCGAACTCCATCATCCGTTTTGATCGACTCGGTAATTGGAGCTACATAAATAAAACAAAAAAAAATAAAGAATTAATTGGGATTGAAATCAAATATGTGTAGAATATTGAGGAAAGTGAATAGGAATTAATTATTTGAATGTGTGGCTAATAATAAATTTCTTTTTGATGTTGATCTAGATTGTTCTGATGCCACGAACGGACGATATTCCATTTTTCAAAGGGGATCAAGTGGCCGAGTATAGAAAGCATCAGTTTGATCGATATCGATGTGGTGCAATCTACGCAAGTGCATCCAAATATCCGTTACCCGATGAGTGTCGTCGACTTTTATTCAGTGTTGGATTCAATGTATTTGATGGTTCTTTCGAGTGTGGATGCGACCTGACGGGATCCACCAGTTCCATTTGTGATACACTTGGTGGACAGTGTCAATGTAAATTGAATGTTGTCAGTCGGACTTGTGAGCGGTGTGCTCCGGGGACTTATGGATTCGGACCGGAAGGATGTCGACGTAAAATACAATCCAACAATTAATTAATTAATTAATAATTATTATTATCATTCATTCATACCAAATCTAAAACGGAATTGACATGAATAACCGCTCGATACATTGTCATTGTTTTGTTTTTATTGGCAATATAGCTTGTGAATGCAACTCGATTGGCTCATTGGACAACTTTTGTGATGCTCAATCTGGACAATGTCGATGTCGTGCGAACACTTACGGGTAATTTTTTATTAAAATATATATATAATCCTCCATAAAGTTCATTCCTCGACAATTATGATTAGGAAACTCATTTAACGGATTGCCATAATATTTTAATATTTGAATATTTGTGTAGACTTCAGTGTGATCAGTGTCAACCAGGATATTGGAATTTCCCCAACTGTCAACGATGTAATTGCAATGGACATGCGGATATTTGTGACTCAAATACTGGAACATGTACAAATTGCCGAGATTACTCTACCGGAAGCACTTGCGACAGGTGAATGATTTCCCCAACTTTCAACTATACAATACCTACAATGTATAATCTATTTAATAACACTACCAAAAGAAGGGAGTAGTAGGAAATCTAATCTATAATTTATACTATTTATTCTATTCAACATGGGAATGTAAAGGTGTGTGGAGGGATACTATGGAGATCCACGATTGGGTTTTGACATCCCTTGCCGAGCTTGTCCTTGTCCTGGAACCATCGACAGTGGTCACTCTTTTGCATCCCGCTGTGCCCTCGATCGCCTCACCAATGATGTCGTTTGTGAATGTCAAGAAGGATACGCCGGTAACATCCGATTTACTTGCCATCACAACTTCGTGCAATAATAATTAATTAATTAATCATTATTAATATGAAGGAAGATCATTTAACAAATGACCAATGAGAAATGACATGTTCAATAATGTATCGTATTAAAATGTGGATTAATTAAATCATATTAATTAGGACCTCGGTGCGATACATGTGCGGATAATTACTTTGGAGATCCGGAAGTCCCAGGTGGCGACTGTTCCCCGTGTAGTTGTAATAACAACATGGACATTTCTCGTCCTGGGAATTGTGACATTCGAACGGGTCAATGTCTTCAATGTTTATTCAACACAGAAGGTTTTAGCTGTGACAAATGTAAAGGAGGATTCTATGGGGATGCCATCAATCAAATGTGCCAATGTGAGTCTGCCTCTGTGCCTCTCCCATTTAAATGATATTTACATATCGTCTGTTTCACCGTTTGATTGTGATGATCAATGATCAATGATCATCATCATCAGTTTTCCTTTTTCTTCCCGAAATCCGAAATCCGAAATCCGAAATTAAAAATCAATCTAACTAACAATAAGATATGTACGACACTTGTCTTTGTTCTTTGGGGTTTTTAGACTGTACATGTGATCTGTTGGGGACGAACTCATCAGCTGGGACATGTGATGGGATTACCGGACAATGTGCTTGTCTCCCGAATGTCGTCGGGAAATCCTGTGACAAATGTAGCGATGATCATTGGAAGATTGCTAGTGGGGAGGGATGTGAAGCTTGTGAGTGCGATCCCGTTGGTTCTCTCAGTACTCAGTGTCACGAGGTATATTCAACGACCATACGACCACGACCACGAATCTCCCTCTTTTATTTACCATCTATCTTATGTATTCACCATATTTCTTTGTTTTATTTTGATAGTATGACGGTCAATGTGAATGCAAGCAAGGTTTTGGTGGACGAAAATGCGATCAGTGTCAATCGAATTACTTTGGTGACCCGAATGTGCAATGTTATGGTACGTGTTTCTTTGGTTGGGGAAAATGACTATTTATTATTCATGTAATGGATAGAATGGATGGAATAAAGATAAAGAGTGGTGTAATGTAATGTAATGTAATGACTCTTATTATTATCATTATCATTGTATAGCGTGCGAGTGTAATATTCGGGGATCGTCGACGAGTCAATGCGATCGGAATAATGGGAGTTGTGTGTGCATCCCGGGGATTGGTGGGAGTAAATGTGATGAGTGTGCTCGGGGTTACATTGGGAATGCTCCAAATTGCTCACCATGTGGAGAGTGTTTTGAAAATTGGGATCGAATCGTTGGCGGATTAAAAGGTGTGTGTGTCAAATCTACGTAGATACTCTTTATATAAGTATAATTAAAAGAAAATTGAAACGCTTTACATATATGTAGAAACTAATGTTCAAAATCATTTTCAATGATGAAAATTTTGTGTGTCGTGTCTGTGTGGGATGAATTCAGCTCAAACAACGAGAGTTGTGGATTCCGCATCCAAAATTAAACAGCAAGGAGCGACGGGAGCCTACACGAGAGAATTTGATGTGATGAAGATTCGGATCGATGAAGTGAGTCGACTACTCGAGAGCTCCAGCGTGAGCACAAACGATTTGGATGAACTTCAAACCATGATCGACAGTCGAAAGTCAGTTCACTTAAACTTAAAAGTATTTATTTAATTCATTTACATTTTTTATTCATCTGAACATCTGAACATTTACATTTAATGAGACTACTTGTTTTTTGCTTGTTTTATTATTATTTAGGGCCACTTTTGGCAATACATCGAATCAATTGGACTCGGTGGAGAAAGTCGTGGCTGGAGTTTCGCAAAGGATTCTCCTCACAAATGTCTCCCTTGGAGAACTTGAAAGGAAAGTGGATGGACTCGAAAGTTCAGCCAATTCATTGAAAAATCGTGCTATTAATTTACAAGAAGCCAATGTGGAAGGTAAAACATTGTCTCATTTGTCAATGTTAATTGTGAATGAAGATGAAATACTGCATTACTACGGAATTTTCAATTGTGAATGTGAACGAATCTAAAACAAAAACAAAAACTAATATGTACTAATGATAAAAAATTGGGGATGGGGGTCTGAATAGGTGCATTGAATTTGACGCGGGAGGCGAAGAGAAGATCGGAAGATGCAGTTCGAAGGGCGGAAGGAGTGAAAGGATTGGTCAAACAATCGGAAACTCAACGACGACGTGTTCAAATCCTCCTCCAACAATTTGGTTCGCAAATGAATGCAACGCAAGAGCAAGTGACGGAGGCTCTCCTTCGACTGGAGAATAATCTGGGGAATATTACGGAGCTTTTCCCCAATTTGAATACGCTGGTGTGTGATCGGGGAGGGAATCCATGTGATTCCCTTTGCGGTGGGGCTGGATGTGGGAAATGTGGTGGAATTTCATGTGAAGGAGGTGCCGTCACCAATTCGGACAGTGCCCTCAAATATGCTCAAGATGCTCTCACTGAACTCAAAAAGAAAGACAGAGATGCCGAGGATTTACTCCGAACTGTACGTCCACTATCCAAATATAAATCATCCTCATCATTTTCCTTCATCTCCTAGCTCAAAGTCTGAAACTGAAAGTGAAACTGATGGTGATCATGAGTTGAAATTTGAAATGATACAATGTGTAATCGTTCTCCCTTTGTTTCTCTATCCCATGAATTATAGGTGACTCAAACGAAACAGGAAGTGGACCAAGCAAATAATTTGGCACAGATGGCTTTGAATGAAGCAAATAGTGCCAAGAACATTACCGAGAAACACAAATCCACACTGGAGGAATTGGATGGTGTGATTGAAGAGTTTTTGGGTTCCTCCGGTTCCACACCCAATGAAATCCGGACATTGGCAAAAGAAGTCCTGAGTAAAAACATTACTTTACGGCCGGAGCAAATTGAGGAGTTGGCGGAAAAGATTCGAGAGAGTATCGACACGCTCACGGACATTGATGAGATCATTCGAGCCACGGAGGATGATCTCCGGGAAGCCGAGAGACTCAAACAATATGCAGATGATGCCGCGTGAGAGTCAAATACCAATACCAATACAAACAGATTTTTCATATATACTATCAAGATTTAAGACATTTCACTCATTCTCCCAATTTTCCCAATTTTGATTATAATTTGAATGATGAAACGCGCAGATCGGAAGCAAATACGGTTCTTCAAGAGGCTGTTCAAGTGACCCGGGAATTGGATAAAGCAGGTGAAGCTCAGAACGGAGCAGAAAGAGCCATTCAGAAAGCTGGTGATGATATTGCTGGAGCGGACACGGATTTGAAACAGGTTCGTCCATCCCCTACTAAAATGTATTGATCGCACAGTAAATCCTCTTCATATGTGAATGAAATGAAAAAAACGAAAAATAATTGAGATAATTGTAAATAAGATAGTAAATGTAATTGATGGAGGGGGTTTATTTTTTAGATTGGGAGTGAGACTTCGGATGCGGAAAAGAAAGCAATGGAATCTCTAAATGATGTGGAACAGTTGAAAGCCCGACTGGAAGAACTTCAAAAGAGCAACTTGCAAAATGAGAGACGACGAGAACAAGCACGAAATGAATCAGAGTCCGCCCTACGGAATGCAACTGCTGTCGCAGAAAATGCATTCAAGTATGAAAGCACAAGCACACAATACCACTTATTAAATAACAATATAACAATATACGTCATTAATATGTACAAATAGAAAGCGTATGAATAAAATGGGTTGTTTTTGTCTATATTCTACACGTACGTATACGTAGATTAAAGAATGAGTATGCTGAGACTTCAAGATCGTTAGAGACCAAATTAGTACTGTTTGAAGAAGCCAGGGAGAAAGAAGGGATGCAAAATCGTGCAAACCGGCTTGCAAATAATGTGAATGACAAGCTCAAAGAACTTCAAGGTACTCAACTTATTCACTTTTCCACTTGTCAATCAGAATTAATCAGAACATGTGCCTGTTTTTTTTTTTTTTATAATTCTCCTTCTTCGTCTTCTTTTTGTTTGTTCATTTAATTGTATATATTTGATGAATGTAATGTACTTTAAAAATGCCTTTGTGTCCGTCCAATGTATACAGAGATGGAGAAGGAATATGGAGAACATGAAAGGAAAGGAGATGACTTGGCTAGAGAAATTGATGGTTTATCGAAACAAATGGAGCAGCTTTTGCGAGCCATTAAACAAATTGAAGACTATCACCGAACGTGCAATTCATAGTAAAATTATTAGAAACAAAAAAGCATTTACATCTACGAGTCAATCCCCATTTCCCATTTAGCAATAAGAATGAATACATATTTAATTTATGTACTTAATTCCTTAAATCTAATTATCAATATGGAAGACAAAATATCCATATTTACATGATTATATACCGGTAGTTTGTTTGTCCGATTCGCCCCAGCATGTATAGACACTATTTAAATTACATATGCGTGTTATTTTTAAGCATATAGTTGTCTAGTTCTTGTTCAAAGTTTTACTTCAATAATTATACATGCTTTGTTGTTCCTATAATATATAATATACTGTATATTATATTGTTTCTTTCAATCATTTACATTTACAGTTACATTATGCCTCATATTGTTAGGTTATTAATAGTTACAAAAAATAACGCGTACACGGATTGCTCCAGTCTTTAAAAAACATATAATATACATATAATTATATATGTATTGTTGTATGTACATTTTAGTGTACGGAATATTTTGTAGAGGTTTGAAATTATTTTTTAATCAATGACATTTGACTGTATATATTTATTAGAAAATATATTCAATATATATTGCCATAATTCCTGTGAGACTTTTTGTGCCTTAACTCGTGCCAAGTTTTGTTTTTTTTTTTTTTAGATTTTCATATGTACTTTGTGGTCAGTAATTTGAATCCATAGATGTGTTTGTGTTTATAGGTAATTTGTAATTTTATTATTATTATTAGATTTTATGATGATGAAAAGGGTCATTCTGTTAAAGGTTAAATCATCCAAATTTTCAACCCTCAAATGATGACGACAGACGACATGCAACGTGAAATTTTATATACTCACTATAAAAATACCTATACCAATTTACTTGAACATACTTTTAAGGGACCAAAACTATATACACTTGTATAATACATACATATACTTATTAATCCTTATTGTTAGTTGTAATAAGATTAAGATGTTGTATTATATTATTATCATTATCTTCCGTCTTGTGTAAAAAAAACACTGCCACTGCCATTTCTAATGTGTATTCGTTTGTTTGTTATTCAATGAGCATTACATTATGCAAAGTCAATTTCTTTATATAGCCAAGTAAATACCTAATATGTACTAACGACAAAGGATAAGTTGTGTATACTTATATATAAATTCAGAGGAGGATTTGTACGATTAATTTGTAATTGTTGTGTATCTAATTCTTATATCTACATATATGCAATACTAAATACTCCTTTCTTTTCTGCTTTTCCTATGTATCTGCATTTTTCTCCATTACAAAGTGTACTTATAATAAATATGTAATAGTAATCTTAACCTCCATAGTTCCATAGTTTAATGTTAATGTTACCCGTGTGTCCAACGTTCTGAATTTACTCTATAATTTACTATCATAGTACTTACTTATATGGAAATATAACATGACATATCTTATGTATATGAAGTTATAGAATGTACTGTTTAACTGTTTACTGATTGCGCCTTTAGCAAAAAGAATTAACACTGCCAAACTCAAGCCTCACCTCAAGTTCCTATACTTTATTAAATTACCTTAATACTTTTGACCTTCAAATAACATAATATGAATACTGTAATATTAATTTAATCAACTAAATACAAACATATACTTGCAGAGTATTCACACTTAAATTTTCATATACACATATACTCAAATACGAAAACAAAAGTAGAGATTTTTATTAGAGACCCCGAAACACACATTACATAATATAATGACAAAATAAATACTTGAACCCATACAAATAATATCGTAAAAAATGTGTTATTTATTGAAATTTCATAAAATATATGCAAATATGCAATCTTACCCTATACATTTGAAGCCTCCCATAAAAACTTTGAGCATTTTATTTAATTTATACTTAATAACTTAATATATATAGCCTTCGAGGATTTTGATGCTAACAGCACTAAATAAAAAGAACAAAAACGAATATAAGTATATGTGTAGCTAAAATGAGACGTTGTCATTCAACTTTTGTCATTTCTATTGTTGTATATAAAAATTAAAATATGGTCGTCGTCTACGTCATCATTTAAATTACAACAATACACAGTTTAAGTACGATGAAGCACATCACATAGCAAGTCTAGAAAATTAAATTGTTGTTGTAAAATATTTATTATTTAGTATCTATGCAGAGGAATGTAAATGATATATAATATTTAATATACAATAATAATGTTCTCAATGCAAATGTGAAACACTTGCCAAGTTCCCTTTAGCTTCAGTTTTCAGTTTGTGTATTCCTCGATCGTGTGTAGTATTTTGATTGAAGACTACTACTGAAATGAAATGCAAAAAAAAACAATGGATAATTCATAATTAATAATGTCTCAGGACGAACGACTAGAGGAGACTGAGGAGAAACCAGTTAAAAATCCAGAATGTACTAGATCTCTCTGTCATTCAGGATGGGGAAAAATTAATGCTTGAATTGAATTGAATGCCTGTGCATATAAATGGAGGAAAGTCGGTAGCCAATACATTATTTTTTTACATTGATGCACCACAGTGTACAAAATGGGGGATAATGATAATTTATTGTATGTACGAGAACGATACAAAAAAAAAGTTAATGGGGGGGGGATATTTGAGCTTTTATAATTATTTCAGTTTTGTACATCACCTGAGCTGAGCATCTGAGAAACGACAACTTGTTGTTGTTCTTGTCAAGATATTGTCTGTCAAATTCAGGTTGTAAATCCATTATCTCGACAAGCCTCAAACTCTAAATGCATGTAACGTAACGTAAGGTACATCTGTAGTTAGTTATGATAAGGATAAGGATAATTTTATAAAGTCGTCGTACCTTTATCAAAGAAAAGGAAAAAAAAACGTGCCTACAAACTCCTGCCTCATATTACAATATGAAATAACTTATCCTTGTCATTTCGTTTCGGACTAACCTTACATAACAAGGGAGAACTCTATACACACTTTGTAAACCTTTAAATTTGAAGGAAAAAACATTCGTTGTATAGGCGCTGCTCTATATCCAAGTTGTATACATATATAGTTGTTTTTTTACACAAAAACAATTCTGTCTGAATCCCATCAAAGTTAGCGTTGTAAATAGCTATTACGACTACCGACTGTCGACTACATGACGTAATTCACTAGATATTTTGAAGCTCACATTTTCTTTACAATTTGTACATTTGTAGTCTTTTGTGGGATGTGATGTGCATTTTGAACAGACAAAAACGAGAACGAGTGTTGCTCTTTTCCTATATAGCTTTATTTGTTCATCTTCTCATTCCCGGAATACTAAATACAAAATACAATGCAACACATTTAAATTCCAAATATCAGTGTATAAAGTATATTGTTAATTGAGAACTTAATTGTATCGTTCCCATATGCGTCATGATCAATTAAATATACATACTTTCGTTAGGATAGTTGTCTGTAAAATTATTATTCATCTGCTCCATATAAACTTTTTCACACACATTCCATAATTCGTATACATATACCTATACCTATATGTATATATGCATGTATTATTCCAATACATTTCAGTGGAAACTGTATGGATGCCTATATAGGTAAGTATATGTATGTACATTGAATATTGTTAGCTTGAAGGGACTCGCAAGAATACAAAGCAGCAGCAGCACACACACACACACACACACACACATGCAGTCAACTCAAATCATATATATTGCAAACAGAGAAAGTTATTACTTATTATTATTGTGTATGTGCATCTTAAATATTTAGCTATTATTATTGTTCATGTAGTGTCAGTCAGCCGCCACAACTGCTGCTGTCAGAAGCAAACTCGCAACGAAAAGTTAGTTAAAAAAGGTTTTTATTTATTGTTAAATTGTTAAATATATACACTACTGAAAAAGTAAAAACAACTGCCGAGTGTGGAAGAGTGAATATCTCCAGATCCTTCTCCAGAGAGAGTCTGGTTAACAATAAAATTGTGGTCTTTATAAAGGACAAACTTTGCTATCATTTTTCCGTGGATTTTTTTGCACTCATTTGGACGAGGAAAAAAGTGCGATAAGCAGAGTTTAAAATTCCAGTACAATAATAATGGTTTACTACATATATTTTAATTAATTTACCAGTACATTAGAAAAACATATATATACTCTTAAAAAACAGCTGCTGTCAGATCAAACACACATTTCACATTTAGCATCCGTTTTTTACTATATAAATATACAAAAATACCACTTTTTCTATTACATCCCTTTTTCAAACTTGATTTGCTAATTTTTTTTAAAAGTAGATATAACTTGTAAAGAGAAACAGCATCCGATCTTGAATGCAAATAGTCTTTTGACTGGGGCACAAGATAGATTCTGTTGCTGCTCTGCACGGATTTTGCTATAAATACAAGTAAAAACTTTGGAGTATAAAAAAAAGTCGTTTAGCCAGTTTGAAGTTGAAAGAGTTTGCTATATAATTAATTTACAAATTTACATTTAGTTTGATCCAGACTACAGAAAGTATTAGTGGTGTAGAAGTTTAGTTTGCTTTAGAATTTAGACACAGGCTCATCAGCAATTATGAAAGGGGTAAGGTGGTACATATTTCTTTTGTCAAACTACAAAAAAAGCTATTCGTATTTTATTAATATTGTGTGTGTGTGGTGCAACGTCAAAGGTTTAATCAGGAAACATATTCACTATTTACAATTAGCTATTTGGGCAGTTTAATATATATAGAGAGAGAGCTCTCTCTCTCTCTCTCAGTTGGACCACCTCAGGTTGAGGGAAAATGAAAATGATGTTTATTTGACCTCAATCTTATGATTTTTCAGCTTACCTTGGGAGTGACTAGTTTAACAAGAAGACGGACTACTCGTCATTACAATTACCCAGGTATATACAACAACAACTCACTTACTTTTATAGTCTATATAGACCATATTTGTATAATATTACAGATTATAATAAAATCCATCATGCACATGTGTGTGTATGTATGTAATATGTATATACATACAGGGTGCAAATATGTAAATGTCAGATACCTACATATCATGAAGTGTGTACAATGTATTTTGTACTAACGTTACGTATGTACATTACATTACGTACCTTTTCCTGCTAATGTAAGTTAGTTACCTATACCATTGAATCTATAACGTTATACACTACACTGATGTACATTAGAACTCCACTCTCATGTCTAATCAGTCTTTTCATTATACTATACTTACTACTTATACGAACAAACAAACTATCTGTACATACTACATACATATACATAAGTTACAATGTACTTTTGGACATGGGGCACTCTCATCAACCTCAGTTGAGAATTACCCCTGTTTGTGTGTGCTCGTCGTCGTCGTCGTCGGATCCTTCTTCATAGCTTCAAGTGTGTATTTTCCATTATCTTGATTAGTTCAGTCAGCACTCAGCAGTTATCATTCACCTGCTTGCTTTAGCTCCATTTTCCAGTCTCTTATCCTATATTCTCTCTTTAAACAACAATAAAGTTAAAATAAGTTCGTCTTCTTCCTGAAGGACACACCTCGACACATACACACAGCCAGTATTATATCTTAATGCAATTAAACCCTCAACCACAACCCTCTGGAAAATCCATTCAATCTAGTAATTTTGTAAGTTTCATTTATTTTTGGTTGGGATATCGAGTGAGAGTGCATATTATTATGCTATGCATGCATACTTGAACTTTTGGAACAGTGTGAATACATATTAGATATTACATTAGAAAGTTAAATAACACAATCTGTGGGGATCTATTAATACATTCTCACGTGAGCATACATAATTATTTCCTCAAAAGTTATGACAAAGTTACATAACTTAAATACCTAAATGTAAGTATACTTACTATAGCAATGGGTTTTTCTATTTAACTCTCACTGCATGGTCGCATTATGTAATTACATGCGTGTAATTTCCTCAACGTTATTCAAAATAACGATTACCTACTTGTTTTATTTTAATAGGGTATTGTTCGGGGAACTTGGCAAGTAGTACCAAAAGATTTTTATATTCGCAAAAATAGGTTTTATTATATCAAATGTTCAAAAATAAGGATTTTTGGCACGCAAACTGTCACACGAGATTTTCGCAAATTGCAATCCGGAAAATTAGAATTCACAAAACCTAAAAAAGTTAAAAAGTTTTTATTGACAATCTGGTGAAACTGGACAAAATAGTCTAGTTTACGAGTTCTTCAAAGGCTGATTAGTATTATTAATTTAACGGTTAGTAGAGTGTTTTGTGTATATTATATTCTTCTTCTCCAACATTTTTTACTTGCACATTATATTAACTAATAACATTTAACTTAAATGATTTAAGTCTCAGATTCTATAATTCTGAATTCCTCGATTTCGACAATGGTATGTTAAAACATTAAACACATGCACTTTAGGATTATTATAATTGTATTTAATATTTAATAGGTTGTCGTGATATTTTGTAGCTATATATCTTATTTTGTTCATTTTTTACGAGAATTGTTCTCCACATGCAGGAAAAAGAACAAGGAAAAATGAGAGATTTTTGGCTCGCAATGAAGTTTTTTGAAAAGTTCTCTCTCTTCACTCTTACAAATTTGAAATTGTTCAGTGTAGTTAAATATAAAGATTATATTGTCGTTCGTTTTACAGTTTAATTTGCTTACTTAATTGTCACCGGCGTTAAGTAATATAGTTTAAGTTCGTTGGTGGTTAACTGTGATTTAATGGATTTGTAGTAAGTAATCCCCCGAAATCTGAAATAGTATAAATTGTGGTCTCTTTTCCTCTACATAATTCAATGGAAACTTAATGATGCAATCAATTAAGTTTAATGTTTGCTCAAACAAAAGCCTTTTAAAAGTTGAAAGTTGCATATAGTCATTCCAAAAAATGATGAACCAATTGTAATTTGTTGATTGCTGTCACTTGCTTTCACGGGAACAACTTACTTATATCACAGTTAATTTGACATATATTACAAGTTTCTTTTTACACAACATTTCTTTCTAGATTAATATAGAAAATATAACCAGCAATAAAAGGACATTCAAAAGTCTATATTTGATATTATACTTTTTCAATCTGGTCGATCATTTTCTTCTTTTAGTGTTGGTATCAAAACGTAACTAATAGCAATAATTTGAATATTCGTATATATCGCCTGCGAGGGGTTTTAATTGTGTATTTACTTAGTAATAAATAATACTATAGCCGTGCCAAGTTATTATAGTATCTTATTCACCATGTTTAAACAAATTTCTGTCTCGGCTATCAGTAAACATTTACGTATACATAAAATACTATATGAAATGCACAGACATTTTGAAACTTACTATACACATACATATATAACTTAATCATATTTGAATAATCTTAATCATTGACGTATATCCTTCTGTTTTTTTTGGTACACAGGTGTAGGTCTCGCAACGTGTGCTTTTCCTTTTATCATTCAAGCTTCAACTACCAAAATGCCGTGTCCATTTTTAACTCGATTACCAAGTTCGTTTGTTCGGAATCATGGTTCCAATTTGTTGAAAAAGTATGGTGACAATTGTCCTGTATTCAGTCGGGTCTTGTCATCCCTACCAGTTAGCAAGAGTAAGGAATTCAAAACTTTTATCATTCCTATAATTACTATAATAGTATTATTCTTTCGATACAAAAATTTATATAGGTGTACATCATTGATTAAGTATACCATCTGTAAAATTAGTAATCTTATTCTATATGTAGAAGACCGTAAGAAAAGGGGCAATTTACGTATACCTAGTTTTAGAGTTATAGCGCCTTGAATATTTTCGGCTGTTTGGCGCGTAAATACGTTTCTCAATGATTGTAATTAAATTCAAATTCCACAAATCATGGGTTTACTTTAATTTAGAATTTTTGGAGAAGTTTAACGACGATCTTAAATTACTTTTTTTCAGTAAAAAAGGTTTAAACTTGTCCTAAAATATTCTCCATGTTCTGTTGTCCATAAATATGCAAAAAAGTGTTATACGTAAATTGTCCCTATTCTGGCGGAGGACCTCATATACATGTGTATAATAATATATATTTCTATATTTGTATAGGTACTGAGGAGACGAGTACTAACACTAATACTGTGACGACAAAATGTCCATTTTTGTCATCTGCCGTATCCATGGGTGCAATGAAAGAAGCCAGTCCAGAAATCCATCTGGATGTAATGGAATTGAAGAAACAAGATGCAGTTGATGGAGAAACTTTCCCCTACGAATCTTTTTTCCATGATCAGATATTGCGAAAGAAAAACGATCATTCTTATCGGATTTTCAAGAAAGTGAATCGAATGGCTAGTAACTTTCCTAGTGCTCACGAGTACAGCTGGGGTGAGAGGCCTATAACTGTGTGGTGTTCTAATGACTATTTAGGAATGTCTTGTCATCCTCGTGTCAAAGAAGCTGTCAGGTATGTATATATACAATAGCAATGACACTTGTCAAGTACCTAAGTATATTCCATTACTTATTAAGAAATACATAATATGTACATATGACATATATGTACAAGCAATATATAATCATATGTATTTATTATTTATTATTATTATCATATATACATATATAGGGATGCTCTGGAAAATCATGGAGCAGGTGCTGGGGGAACACGAAACATTTCTGGAAATACGCTCTTCCATGAAAGTCTAGAATCTGAATTGGCTTCTCTTCATCAGAAGCCAGCAGCTCTACTCTTTACTTCCTGTTTTGTTGCCAATGATTCTACTCTGTACACTTTAGCCAAATCTCTTCCAGGTATAATAATTTTAATAATAAATAAAGATTATTATTATTTGTTATTTATGTGTACAATGAAAATGAAGAGAGTAAATATGAAAGTAGATAAAGATTATAATTGTGTGTATATATATATATATTTTTTTTTTTTTCTGGTTTTTTAATTGTATAGGCTGCCATATTTTTTCGGATGCTGGAAATCATGCTTCTATGATTCAAGGAATTAGAAATAGTGGTGTTCCTAAGCATATATTTCGACATAATGATCCTAAACATTTAGAAGAGTTGTTGAAAACCGTGGACAGAAGAGTACCTAAAATTGTTGCATTTGAAACTGTGCATTCCATGACGGGAGCTGTTTGTCCATTGAAAGAATTGTGTGAAGTTGCTCATAAATACGGTGCTGTGACCTACATTGATGAAGTTCATGCTGTTGGATTGTATGGAGAAAATGGAGCTGGTATTGGAGAAAGAGAGGGTCTACTACATAAAATGGATATAATCTCAGGAACATTGGGTAACTATATATAAACATAAATACTTGCATTTAAAGAAACAAAAATTAAATGTCTATAAGTACATATAAGAAATAAACATGATGTTGGAAGTACTAATATTTAATATTCATATATATTTACTCTTTCTAATTTGTGTACATATAGGTAAAGCATTCGGTAATATTGGTGGATATATTGCTGGAAGTTCATCATTAGTTGATATGGTTAGAAGTTATGCGGCTGGATTTATATTTACAACGTCTCTACCACCGACCGTGTTGGCTGGAGCACTCACTTCCGTACGGATCTTAAGAACTGAAGAGGGTCGTGAACTCAGAGCTCGGCATCAATGGAATGTACAATATTTACGTAAGAAATTGATGGAAGCTGGAATATCGGTAGAACATACGCCTTCGCATATAATTCCAGTTTTTGTAAGTACATTAAATTATCATCATACTTCTATTTACACAGTGCTGATAAAAATATTATTCACTTTTGACAAGTATCTAAACACTTTTTATCTATACATAATGTATTTGTAGAGTGACATTATATTATTGACTTTACATTTATTAAATATAGATAGGGAATCCATCTCTAAGTAGCCAACTTTCGGATGAGCTTTTAAAACGGAAAGGTCACTATGTACAAGCCATCAATTATCCAACAGTGCCTAGAGGTCAAGAAAAACTTCGCATTGCCCCAACGCCACATCATACTGTTGAAATGATGGATACTTTTGTTGCGGATTTAACAAAAGTATGGATAGAAATGGGAATTCCTTTGAGAGATCGTCCATGCTCTAATGAATGTACTTATTGCAAGAAGCCAGTACTCTTTGAGCAACTTGAATCAAGAACTCGTTTCAACAACAGTGATGTCCCTCTCCAACATCTGTGCACAATTCCAAACTGCCCTCAAGTATCCGTTTCCGCTTAAATAACAAATTCAAATTTAATGGAGATAAACAAATAAAAAAAAGCAAAAGATATATATCAATGTTATTATTGGCGAGTGAGAGAGAATAATAGGAAACAAATTCGACAATACAAAAAAAGTATACATATTACATATATACATGCACACATCCTTTAAAGATAAGAAGTATACATCATATATACATATCTGTAACAACTAATTCTCTCGGAACACAAAATGCAGTATATATTTTTAATTTCTTTTGTTTGGCCTCCAAAATATTAAATACAAATTAAATAAACTAAAAAAAAATGGAATATGGTTAATAAAATATTTTGAAAAAAATACAATAATAAAACGTTTATATTTGTTAGAAAAAAAACGGAATGGAATGAAAAGAAATAAATTAAAACCGAGCATTAATTGAATTATAAAGACCAAAGAACTTAAATTCATTGCAGTTAGTCATTCTTCATTCAGCTATAAATAGGACATTTTTTGATTAAATAAATAGTGAGCTTGCACAGAATGACCGATTTAGGTCTCTAGGTCAAAAGAAAGTGTGAAAAAAACAAAGTGGGAATTGGAATTTGAGTTTCTCTTTTTTGGTAGCGCGAATCGCGCTGCGCGATAGTTGCTAAACAAAGTTTCTTTTGACAGTTTATGAAAATAATTGTAGACTTGACCTGAGCAGCGTGACCTTTTTTTTGTCGTGCTGTCCTAGTCAAGTCTACAATTATTTTTATAAACTGCCAAATATAACTTATCTACCTATATACTTCAACAGATTTTTAGCGCCTAGGCGCATCTCATGCAGATTTCGTCCCGGCACCGAAAAACACAACGAATGCAATCCAAAAAATCTCTCTCACGGCCAAAGTGATTTTTTTAGAGGGTTGGTCCTGTGCAAAAGTTGACAAGGAGGTCACGATCCATCATCCTGGAATGGCAGTTTTATCAAAAACAATTTTATTTTGGACAATGAAAAGTTTTGCTCCACTTGAGATTAGAACCCGCATCCTTTGGTATATCGGAGTCTCGGAGCATAGGATATACTATCGCGCTAATTCCCACTTTCTTTTGACCTTAACAACAACGACCACTAGACTAAATTAACGACCGAACAACCTTTAACCAAAATTGGTCAATCTGTGCAAGACCTCTAAATATTATTTCATGAAAATAGACGAAAAAATAATTTAATGGAGGGGAGAAGCATTGAAATTGGGGAAGTCTTCCTCCTCGCCATCTTTTGGCAGACTAAATGGCGTACCATTTTTTGCGTTTTCTGATCTGACGGACGACTTCAGTTCCGTCAAGAAGAAGAATTTGAGAGTTTAATTGCAGATTAATTGGTTTCAAAGTTTTTTGGAAATATCATACTTTAGGGAGAAATCTTCTCGGAGGAGATTTTCTCTATCAAAATCCCTTGATAGCCGGCGTGTCTTCTATATAAAAATCCATTAAAATGGCAGGCTTGCCTCGTAGAATTATTAAGGTAATATTATACAACATAACATTTTGTTTTTTGGTCATAAAAAAAGGGATTCATTTTTGTTTTTATTTATGGATTTAAAAAGGTCATTTATTTTTATTGTATTCAATTATTATTATATTGGTGTTATTTTGTTCATGAAATTATACATACATTTTTTTTTATAGTGACATGAATTATGAACTTTTTGATTGCTGTATATACGCGTAATCTTATTTTTGGTTGTTGAAATGTCATCATCAAATTGTATGGATTTTGTGTGTTAAAATGTATTTAATTATTATATATTTAATAGGAGACACAGCGGCTTATGCAAGAACCAGTCCCGGGTATTAATGCTGTTCCAGATGATAATAATGCTCGATATTTCCATGTAGTCGTGGCTGGTAAGATTTAATAAATATGAATAATACGTAAGTAAGTACGATATTATGTATTAGTATGACGTCGTAATGATGATGCTCATTGGAATACTAGAGTGTAGTATAATTTTTTGGATTGATTGATAATTATTTGTCTTTACAATATTTAAAAATACAAGGAATCAATCAATATAAATCTAATGATATCATTTTTTGTTTGTTTTTTTATCATAATATTCACATATATAGGTCCGGAAGGGAGCCCATTTGTAAGTTTTACTTTGTACTTCTTTGATATGTATACATAATTAATGAAAGCCTACATTCGTCATAATATCGATCTATTTATTACATTTGTTTATTAATTATTATATTGTTTTACTATTTTTTTGTGATTATAGGAAGGAGGTGTTTTTAAATTAGAACTATTTCTTCCCGAAGACTACCCCATGGTATTATACTATTTCCATTCATATCTTTGACTTCTTATACTTATTTGATGATACAGAAAAAAATATAGAGTATTGTAATAATTTGTTTCCCTTTTTTCTTTTCTCCTGTAATTAGTCAGCCCCAAAAGTCAGATTCATTACCAAGATTTACCACCCAAATATCGATAAACTCGGACGAATTTGCTTAGATATTCTTAAAGGTAACGAAAAACATATAATAATAGACATGATATAATAAAAGTGTACATGTCATTGGGGGAAAAAGCTTGATGTAAATTCAGAGTCAAGTTATTATTATTGTTATCAAATTTTGACGCGATAATTTATATATGTTCATGACGGAATTTATAAAAATAACAAGTATGTATAGTGTTCTTTTTATTATTTATTGTACGTTTAGATAAATGGAGTCCAGCATTACAAATTCGGACCGTTTTACTATCAATTCAAGCTTTGCTTAGTGCTCCTAATCCAGATGATCCTCTGGCTAATGATGTAGCCGAGCTTTGGAAATTGAATGAACCAGAAGCGATTCGAAATGCCAGAGATTGGACTAAAAATTATGCCATGGGCAATTAATATTATGTTCTTGTGAGAATCTATAACCTATATAATTATATGCATATATACATATAAATATATATATCTATATAAAAATACTATTCACTTCTGTTAATAGGAAAACACAAAAATATTGCGTAATTTTATTCAAGAGTTAAAAAAATCAATGTTATCTAATCCAAATCAAAAACAAAGTAAAAAAAAAGAAATACAATGCGAGTGATCATTCCAACAAGTTCTAAGCCGTATATATGTATGTTATATGCATATGTATATTATATATTTAAAAAGCAATTTTAAAAACAAACCAAAAATCTGCATGCTAAAACTATAACCTCTGGAGAAATCTATATATAAAAACACTAAAAATTATACTTACAAATGGGCAACAAACAGTTGTTGTTTCTATAACTTACTTATGAATCTGCCTTAAAATTTTGTGCACTTATTTCGTATTATTATGATTATTATTATTATTATATTGTCCTATCATTAATTATTTTCCCTCGTTTTTCGCCGCATTTCGTCATTTACGACAATAATACATCTGTACTACATAATTATTAATAATTCTATAGTGTTTACTTACTTAATTTAGTTTAGTTTTTTTTCTCTCTTTCATCACTGAAATCAAATCATGATAGAATTAAAAAGATTTAAAATTATCAAACAAATATATATAAATATATGTATGAAATACATCTAATAATTATCTTTCAGTGAAATTATATATGCTACCTATATACACAACAACATTATGAACGATAAGAAAAAGGGGAAAAAAAGATAACAAGGAGAAACATTTTTCATTTGGAATTGGATCGCAAATGGATCTCCTTAAAATTCCCTTTAAAATAATAATAAAAATAACTATTATTATTAAAATTTACACTACTACTTACATACTTAGGAATTGGTAAATAATCATTTTTTACCACATGGCTTTTTAAGTTCTTTTTTGTTTTTTAAAACAGAGTCCTTGTTGACAATGGATTCTCCAAATTCTCTACCCTCATTCTTCATCCTCATCCTCCTCCCTCCTAAGAAAAACAATTTTAATGAAAGAAAGGAAGAAAGTATTTGCCATTTGTCAGAGTGAGTGTAGTAGTTAAATACAAAAAAAAACACAACGTAATAAAAACAAAACTATTATTATTATATAATTCTTATTGCAGGCTCAAGCATGAGTCTGAGTATCGACTGATGAGTTCAACTTATGAATAAATTATATATATATATATATGTACATTATTATAAAATTATTACGAATAATATAATAATACAGAGAGAAAAGGTTAAGCTGGACAGAGTCAGAGTCAGGAACTATGTATTATATACAACTGAATCATGGCTTTGAAATACTTTGAGAATCAGTGATACTTATCCAAAACTATATACCTGATGGCATTTTTTGTTATAGTTTTGCATAGGATTTTTATTTTGGAACTTATCTAATGCAGACTAATGCTTATGTAGAGTACTGAAAAAAAAAATATATACACACACACACGGGAAAATTCATATCGGTACACATAAAAAAGAATGTTTCATATCAGTTTAGGTCTTTAGGACATGGGGTATTATCATTTTTTGGATTCCATAGCTTTCAAGTACGAGAAAGCTCTCATTGCATCAATTACTATTATGTGTTCGCCCATATTATATACATGCATAATGCACATAATAGTTTTTATAGCATTTGTATACAGGTTTAAGCAGTGACTGTGGTGCTATATGTACGTACGTACATATATATATATGTATACACACGTACACACAATAATATCTAATAGTAAATGTCCAAAATTGAGAGGATCGCTCTGAGGGGGGAAATGCGCCGACTCCTGACTTGGTGGATTTTATATTGACGATGACAAACCTGTGCAGAAGAAATGAGAGAGAGAGAGAGATAGAGAAACCTTTGGAGGATGTGTGTATAGTATAGTGGAGAGTAGTAGTACATTTGATGGTAGTTGGTAGTATATTGGGTTTTGCTTTCTAAGGGTTCCAACTCAGACAAGGAGTGAGAGCAGTGAAGAGACGACCGATTTGTGTTGTGGTGAAATGAATTGCTATTATTGTGAACCAGTAGTGTGTTCTTGTTCTTGGTCAGTGTGGTATTAATGATGCCACTATTTGGGAAGAAGGATTCGACGAAAAAGTCGAAGAAGGATTCCAAAGAAACGGATAAACCTTCTGTCGAGGACAAGTACGACATGAAAGATATACTCGGCACGTAAGTCCCCCCCCATCATCACTTAAAATATATATACTTGAAACCCTTATAAATTTTAAATCAATCAAAAATAAAAACTATTTCATTTTGTCTCGATTTTCAAAATTGCAATGTATACATTGCGAATTGTTGCCTTCATTCATCTGTCTCTATTTTTTTTGTATTCGCTCTCTTTTTCGTCTCTTTTTCGTCAGTTTGTCATTCTATATAATATAATATTAATTAATTGTTTTCCGTCCCCCCCCTGCCCCCCAAAAAAATATGTTGAAAATATACCAAAAAAGTTGTAAAAATGTAATTATATGTGTGTGTACAGCGGAGCATTTTCACAAGTCCGACTAGCTCAAAGTAGAGATGACCCTAATGTGATGTATGCCATTAAAATCATCGACAAGAAAGCCCTGAAAGGAAAAGAAGACTCTCTGGAAAATGAAATCAAAGTACTTCGAAGGTAAGAAGAATATATTCTCTCTCAATTTATTCAATTTTTATACTTGTACATATATTATGTAGTTGTTAGTTGTCATTGTCATTGTCATTTCATTTTAGAATAGTGACACAGTTTGTGTCATTTAGTCATTTCCCTCCTTTACTTAATTTTGCATTGTACATTTCTCCACATGTCTATATACATTTCCAAGGTTTACCTCCTTTTACATAATGCACAAAGACAAAAAAGCCAACGTGTTACGCAGATAAACACCATCAGTCTGAGTATATATTTGATATGGGTACATCCATTCACATTTGCATTGCCAAGAAGAAAAGAAGTTTTTGAGCATGAGTAAAGTTTTTAAGCATTAAACAGTGATTGTGAGTAAGTGACGGCGTGTATTTGTGTATATATGTAGTATGTACATTTACATTTACATGTACATTCTCCTTGCTCAGTTCACCGTCATTCAATTCAAGACGAGAGAGAGAGAGAGAGAGAGAAAAAATGTTCATTTGTTATTTGAAGTGTTGTGAGTAGGTAAATTTGGTTTTATCTATTTAATCTTTTGCAGTCTTTGTGCCCTATATATATATATTTTTTAAAAAACAGACTGTAGTGTGCAGATGTACTGTTATGGTGAACTCTTTCTACGTGTAAGACATGGTAAACAAAAAAAACTAGCAGTGATGGTGGTTGGTGGTATTTGTAGTGAGTGTTTTTGTTATCGTATATACTTATATCAAAACTATCGAAATTACAGAGTCGCATATGCAATGCAAAGACATGTCAAGAGTTTTACTTTTACTCCAAAGTCCATTGTCTTGTCCGCATTCATACAGAGATATTTACATCATGGATCGTATATATAAACGATACAATATATACGTAGACGGCGAGGCCAGGAACAAGGTGGATTTACTTATTGCGATAGTATCGTATATGAACAGGAACTGAAACAGAGATATTACACGATATTCTCATGTAATACAATAATATTATAGTACTCCAGCATCACAGTACAATTTACTTTCAACACATATTACATATCTTACATATGTTGCTGTAGAATTAATATACATAATACGTTCTGTATTTTTGTGTCCATATATTCCATATATTATTATGGATTCTACATTCTACCATTATCTACATACACAAATGCTCCTTCCTTACTATGTGTACAATATCTACAACCAAGTTATTTTAAGAGACTCATACATATATCATATATATATACATACATTTTATAATGTGTGTTTTCTTTTTGAAAGGAGTTTTTATTATTATGTATACACATATATATAAGTATATTATACATATGTATATAGCAGAGAGAGAGAAAAGTGCTATTGATCAGATTAGGACTGATTTGAGCTGCTGCTGCTGCAAGTTGAAGTTGAGTTTCAGAAATCGATTGATTGTTTTTTTTCTTCTCGTCTAGTCTACATATACTTCATACTTCTACTTTTGCTTGTATAAATGTAAATGTATATGTACTTGTACTACGACTCTTTACATACAGGAATAAAACGAAACGAGAGTAGGAACAGGAACAGGAACGGGAACGCTTCTAGGCTTCTAGGTACAAAAATATGTCGATATGTATAATGCTTTTCATCAACACAACTCAACTCAACTCAACTCCACTCGATTCAATTCAATTCAACACTCGCACAAACACACACACACACACACACACGACTCTCTTTCTTTTCTGTCTTTCTTTCACTCTATAATCTACATATATATGTATACAGTCAATCAAATTACATAGTTCTCTCGTACTACTCCACCTTCAACGAGGTCCAACGAACAAACACTCACACACCTTGTACATATTTTAAGTCTGTTTGGCAGTGGCTATTGACTATTTTCAGTGTGTATATGGGCAAAGTATATAGTGAATGAGTGAGCGAGCGAGCGAGCCACAGTGAGCATCATTACTAATTGCTGGAATCTACTATTTTTTTACTCCCCCTCCCTCTCGTCTCGTCTCGCCGTCTACCGAATTTCCTATTTCTTTCGTTCTTTCTTTCCTTTTCCTCAGTCCACAATATTTGACTATATGTGACGAGGAATAAGAATGGATAAAGGAGGAATGACGACATTCATCCAAATGAAATACAGCGTAAGAGATTTAACTATTGGGTTTGTGAATTCGGATTTGAATTTATGCTGATTTTCTCCTTTTGTGTGTCTGTTGCTGCATTTGTATTTGTGTGCGTACTCCACTTTCTAAACATTGACGCTCCGATTACACACGCTCCAGCTCTAATTCCAACACAAATACACACAGAGCCAAAGTAAAAGCAGGAGATTCTCCATTCTCTCTCTCTCTCTCTCTCTCTCTCTCTATTTCTAAATAAATTCGAATTGGAATTCAGACTCGGATATGATTGGTGATATTGGGATTTCTCTCTCTCTCTCTCTTGGTGTCTCCCTGGTACCGTGTTTGGATTACATGATGGATAGCTCAAGTTTGTAAATGTACACAAGATTATTGCCTATATCGGATTTTATTATACACTTTGTGTGTGTACGTGATTTGAGTCTCCGTGTGTAACCGTGTGACTGTGACTTCAACTCAACTTCAACTCAATTTTAACAGAGTGTTTGTGAGCGAGTGCATGTGTGTGTGTGTCACTGTGTGTGTAATAGTGTGTGTATGACGGACGTAGCAAAATGCGAAAGCGAATGCGAATAGGAAAGGACGGTAGTAGAATAAGGACAGCTGTGTGTGTATGTGTGTGTGTATGTATTTGCAAGATCGATTTCTACCTGGATAGACGAAAGAGAGAGAGAGAACTTTTCTTATGTTTATATCAGTGCACTCGCTCTTGCTCTCTTCGTTATTCTGCCATGTACCAAACCAAGCAACTAAAACTACCAGTCGCTCATGTTCCATTACAGAAAGATACTTAACTCAACTCGACTCTTCGACTACTATTCCAAATCCTTGTCTTCCAACTTTGTTCTCTGTGTGTGTGCGTTATGTGTAGGAGCTTGAGCTGGATTCATATTTCATATACAGCCTTTTAATTCACATATGCCTCACGTTTTATGTACTCACAGTCACACACTGACGATGAGCAGGCGAAAGAGACGGCACAATTTAGATTTGAATTTGCCCATTTTCAATATACCGACGACCTTCTCTCTCTCTCTCTCATTTCTGTCTATGTATGTATACGCTATCTTCTATCTTGTTCACAATTCCACAGTTCACTCACGTTGTAGTATATTTTGTACAATATGAACAAAGATTTATCTGGGATTAGTATTAAAACAAGAACAAAAGAAATGTACTCCCTCACGAAACTTTGTATAGAGAGAACAGACTTTTCCCTATAAACTTCTAACGTGAACACATTTACAAATACATTTGACATTCGAGGAAGGGGAAAAAAAGAAGTGGATTTTTTTTTTTTGGATATTACTTTAATCATGCTCACAATAGTCATGATATAAGAAAACTCAAACTACAAAACTCCGTATTGAGTATTAACCTTTATCATTTATCATGTTCCTGAGTTGTCATGTCCTCGCACGTGAATTCACGTGAATCCATGCACAAGTAGGTACATAATAAGGACATATGGACTTCCTTTCACTTCCCTTCCCTTCCCTTACCTACCTCAGTTTATTTTAGTTTGGTGAATGTGAATGCGTATTTGATGACAATTATTCCGATTATTATCATATGTATTGCAATTTCCCATCATCTAATGACTATTCATTATTTTATAGTTGTCCTACTTATGTCCTACTCATCATGTATGTAGTATGTATGTAAGTAAGTATATTCTATAGTAATATGACACTTTTCCCTTCCCTTCACTTCACTTCCCTCAAACTTTTCATTTCGTTTCATTCCGTATGCCGGAACATTAACATTAAATTTATAGCCCCATATTAAATTGATTAATAACTGAATAATCACGAGGATAAGAGTAAAAGCCAAAATGGTTTATCGTCATAGTTTGTTTCATTTCCTAGATTCCACAGCCACACACATACACACACAACACTGAACCTGTCCCTAGCGTGTAAATTTAGAGTGTGTAAATAATTAAAGAATGAACACAAACAGGGAGTGAATGTGTCATACGTTGGTAAAATATTTAGAGGACTTCCTTTCGAAATGCATGGAAAAGAAAGGGACCTTCAATCCCTTTTCTTTCACATTTCTCTAATCGAATGAGAGGAAAAATAAAATGTGATCGTGGGTCAACTTGATGATTCTTCCTCCATAATAATGTCCATATTTTCCACATCACTCATTGTGTGTCATTGTTCATATCGTAAATACATGGACTGTTTTAAATATAGCTTCCCCGCAGAGGATTTATTTTACATTCATGTTATTACGAATTGGATCTCCGTCCAGTTTGGTTGTTGGGGAGGAATTAATGGGGCTAATGATATTATTTAACTGGGTATAGATAAGTCAATTAAGTTTTGTGGTATGAATCAGAGAGAGAGAGAGAGAGAGAGAGAAAGAGCGAGAGCGAATGGTTCGACGGTAACCGTAACCGTATATTGGTAAATTATGGCTCACTGGATAATTACTCGTCCAGTGTACAAAGCAATTCACTCACCGACATCGTCACCACACACACACAACACATATATATACGAAAGAATGTACAATGTACAGCGTATATGTAGAATGCAGGATGTAGAATGTAGACTTGAACGTGGTCTGTATGGAGATTGGAGATCAATGTATATCTGTAGACTAATCATAATAATCATAAATAATTGGTAAAGTTTTTATGTCTGGTTCTGGTTTGGTTTATGTTTTGGTTTTGGTTCCAGTCCAGACATTTTGTGAGGTCGTTTGTCTTGAGTTTTTTTCTCTCGCCTAGTATTGCTCATTGTCAGATAGTTAAGTAGTAAAAAAGTATATACATATCTATGTCCCAACATTAATTGAGCTTAACTGGGATGGAATTAAGTGATGGGATGGCGATGGCTGCATGGACAAGGACTAAAAATAACAATAACAATATACCGTACGGACAAGTGTGTGCATAAATTTTAGATGATATGCGGAAATGAAAATTAATGGGACGCTGATTAAGCGACATACGACGACTTTAGATTAACATTAGTTATTACTATTATTATTATTATTATTTAATCTTAAACTTTAAAAGTCTTCTCCTCCATCATCCCATAATTTATAATCTCAGACTGCGAATTTTTCAATTGTGGAGGAGAATGATGATGATGATGATGTCATGGAATGAAATAGAAATATAGAGTACTGGAAATAAAAACGTATGAGCTGATTAGAAAATACAATGGAAGGGAATCTTAGACCGTGAACCGAATCCTCCAACGTCGCATCGGCATACACAATGAAAATTCAACTCTGTGAATCAAAAGCCATTTAAATTAATTTCACTTATGCTGGTTTGAGTTTCCGTCTCACATTTCATAATTCTAGTCTATATACGATAGTAATTTCATATTTGTAATTTGAGAACGAGTGTCAAATTCTGATTCAAATTAAAATTCCAAATAATTCGAAGTCCTTTGCGATGAGGAAAGTGAGACGTTTATTTTTATATATTTCTAAATATGAAACTCACAGACGTGCTGAATTATCCATGTACACGTCGGAATGAGAATGAGACGCAATTTTGAGATCTGTGATAAGAGGAAGAAATTCAAATAACCTCCTTCGTCTGTGATCTGCGTTGTCTCTGTGTAAATGTAAATGTACACATAAACTGTAATGATCTGCCTAGGATAATGAGAAACTCAATGGAATTTTAATTCCAATCTTCTATCTGTACTTGTACTTGAAGTAAATAAAAATAAATGAATGAGAAGGAGGAGGAAAAGGAGGAAAAGGAGGAAAAGGAAAAGGAAAAGGAATGTTTCTCTACTGAATAAATATTCATGGAAACATGTACTTACTAAAACACGACATGTACTTGGATTCTGAGATTTCATATTTTTCTTCCTTAATTTCGAGGAATTTTTTGGGTGGGGAGTGGAAGAGTTTTTGAGATTACTTACATTAAATGAGATTTGGAAGAAAAGGGGGAAAAGGACAAAATGTGTGATGCTCTGCTCTGAAGTGCTCTGTGTGGCTCCTCGGCTGTGTATTCAAACTCTCCGAGGTCAACATTGATTCACAGTGCAAACTTTTGCTCAATTGTTGAGCAAAACGGACGGGATTATATTTACATGCGAATAATTCAGAATGGAGAATGAGGGAATGTTTACAAATTATATGAAATTCAAGCCGTGGGCATTCACATTAATTGTAATTGTATTTTTGGGTTAGTTCTGATTCTGGTTCTTGTTCTCTCCTCAATACGGACATTTTTCGCTCCCCATAAATATTTATAAGGAAATTCGTGATTTTCTGTTTCTCTTCCTCCTCCTCCTTCATCTTCATCTTGTTTTTGTTTTTGTTCTCGTTCGTCTTTGTTTTTTCCCGTCCTCAAATCCCAATCTTCTCGGTAAAACATGCATAAATTGACTCGACTCTTCATTTTCGCTTGTTAGTTTTCATTTCATGCTCTGCCTGTGTACAAAGGAAGGGAAGAAGTGTACATGAAACGCCATGTGCTTACATCATTCCACAGCATCAAATCAGAATCAGATCAGTCTCTTGTTCTTGTTCTTGTAGTTGTACAATGTACATTTGTACATAGTTGTATTTGTACTCACAGTCACAGTACAGTACAGCCAAGTAAAGCAAACTACATATAACAAAGGCCGTGGAGGCAGAGCAAAGGGAATTATCTTAAATGTATAGTCTAGTTGGGCTCTGTATACTACAGATACTTTCGTTCGAGTGTCTTGGGAATATTCTGAACATTCTATTACAAAATATTTTATAAATGCAAGTCGGGAGTCGAGCGGAGAATAACTAGACAAAGTTTTCAAGTGACAAGAAACTGAAGAAACTGAAGAAACGAGGAACAAAAAAGCAATGGATAGTTAAACCAACTTTCATCCGCAACACACTGATTGTGAACTGTAAACACATACGATACGATACATACACTTTTTGTCAGGACATTTCGAGTCACAAAAGAGTGAACAGAACAGAACATGAAATGGAATGGAAATGGAAATGGAAATGTAATTGAGATTCGAGTGCTTTATTGTTTTGTTAATAATTCATCGAGTGTTTTTGCTCGCTCGTGTCTCTTTCTTTCTCTCTTCTTCGTTTGTGACTATTAGGGAAATGACAAAGTCCCCAAAATCTCTCATATGCTCATTTTCATTTCATTCCATTCCATTTTATTTCATGTCATATTGCATGTGCAATTAAATGAAAAGGAAATCCCATCTACACACAAACTTACAAACTTACACAGACTTCCACACTTTCAAAACTCTCAAAACTCAATCCTCAAGTGAGGAAATAAAAGACATAAAAGCAATACGTGTGTGTGTGTGTGTGTGTGTGTTTGAACACATTTTATTTGAGTAGCCCTGAGAACATTTATTTAGCTTGGTCCGAGCTGGAATGACATGGAATGAAATGAAATGAATTGGGTTCATTTGTGTCAAATGCCTTATATGGAAAATATCCCATGAGCTGAAACTGAAACTGAAGCAGAAACAGAAACAGAAACAGAACTGTCCGTATGCATTATATCTGTAGATTTATCAATATGTTTGTTGCGTAGAGTAGAGAAAGAGAAAGATATCTCTAGTTTATTTAACTATCATCATTCTCCTCACTAACGACTGTCGTGTGGAGATATCAAGGAGTTTGAACTAGGATGCACTGTGTAGTATGCAAATCGTCGTGTTGTTGGGGCAGCATATGGGCTCATCGTTTCGTTGGTTGGTTATGTTCTTGTTCTTATGTAGGTACATGTAATAATAATTGTGAGCGTAATATATTTGACTTGTTCTGCTTGTCATTTTCTCTGGATTCCCTCTGTACGTCTCTCTCGTTGTAAGTGTCTCTGTTTGTGTGAATATTGGAGTAGCAGTAGACAGTCGACAGTGGAGAGAGAGAAAGAAAGAGAGAGAGAGAGAGTAGACAGCTCTGACATTCGACATCCGTAATTCCAGTCGACATTTTTATTTCCAAGACCAAAAAACTCTCTCCAACTCTTAAAAACTCAAAAGTTTCCCATGGTCTTCTCCATTTTTCTATCGTATAGTTTCTATGTAGCAAAAGAAGAAGAAGAAGAAGAAGAAGGGGGAAGAAGATAGGAGTGAGACATTATCCAATTATATTTTATATGGAGCGGACCGTAAGAAAAGGGGCAATTTACGTATAACTAGTTTTAGAGTTATAGCGCCTTGAATATTTTC